>VDFB02295656.1:0-26725 GCA_007258455.2 Sequoia sempervirens
TATATATACAAATATAAATATAAGCTAGATCAAAGCATCACTAATCATTTTCAAAAGAGCAAAATATACAACTCAACTTTTGTAAGAAGTTAAAAAAAACTTAAGATTATCATCATGTGGTTACATATTATTAGCGTTTTTTCTTATCATTAAGTGTTCTTGCAGTTCCTTCTACCCTGCTCTGCCACATTATTGAAACTTAAGAACAAAGAATGTAATTATCAGTGATAAGCATGTTGTAAAGAATAATTTGTCAGAAATATTGTTCGTAGGAGAAAGAAATGCATTAATAGAGATGCATTAAGCCATCTGTTACTATAGACATACATCCAATTTATCAAATGTGTTAAAACTAAGACCACTAACCTACAAACTGTTGCTTCTGCACTGTTTTAATTGACATGAAATATACTCGTTCACCTGTCATAGGACAAACATGTAAGCCACCTGTTACTAAATAGAAAGCACAAAGCAGGCGATTATCCATTGAAGTGACCCAACAAATTGAATTTTGTTATCCCGAATGGAGGCAATTGATCTGAAGTTGAAAATTGTTTTTGTTTTGTTATGTGGGAATGATCAGTCATAATAATGAGAGTAATTATTTAGTCGGCTTAACTTTCCTCCTGTTTTGACCACCGACAGTTCATTTAAAAGATTGTTCCATTCCCTTCAAAAGTTCAAACATATAAAAAGCCTGGCCTCAATTCAAGTAAACTAAGGTCAAATGAACATAGTTACATCCAGATATTTTTTCAAGTAAGAATTCCTCTGTCTATAATCTCAAAAATCTAGATTCAGGAAAACCTAGTTACTATGTTCCAATAACGTAAATTGCTTTCATATATGAACTCCAACCATATGATGCATCAAACTGTATAAAGGACCATTGCTTTCCAATTTGTACATGTTTTAACTTTTTGTAGATTAGACTCCGCACAACGCAAAATCCTAGTGATTCAACAAAATAGTCTTGCCCCTTTTAGCATCTTCATAGACAGGTGACAAAGGTGCTAAAGCATTCCTGTAGAAAGGATCATTGCTTTCCAATTTTTTCATGTTATAACTATTTATTGATTAGGCTTCTCCTAACAATTAAAAATCCTAGTAATTTGATGAAATAGTCTGTGCCTTCTAGCATCTCCATAAATAGCGGTGACAAAGCTATTAAAACATACTGAAGCCTTATTTATCAGTGAAGGTGAGAAAAAAATAGAGCTCCACCTACTTGCAGTTGTTTTATTTTCCTAATTTTTAGCATGTGCAGCTAGGTGGTTATGCTACCCTACAGTTACTAAGACAACTGATTAAAGCTTGGCTAGGAAAAAATACTTTCATAGATGATCTACAAGACAACTGGAGGCCAGATGATCCCTGGGACCCAAGAATTACCGCAGATCACAGAAGGATTCACCCTCGACCTACAATTGC
Organism: Sequoia sempervirens; assembly: GCA_007258455.2. NCBI lineage: Eukaryota > Viridiplantae > Streptophyta > Pinopsida > Cupressales > Cupressaceae > Sequoia > Sequoia sempervirens. Next base: position 1,432 of record VDFB02295656.1, read on the forward strand.
TAAAAGCCCAATAGTCTCATTTCCACATACCAAACAGGAGGTCAGTTTTTCCCTACCCATTTAAAGACTGGCTCCTTCATGATGTGATTTATCAAGATATGCAATCTCAAGCATTCCCCAAACTTTTCAGGTTTCAGTTTTTTAATGCAACAATGGTGGCTCAGGCAGTTTATAGAATGGTTCCTTCTCAAATTTTGAATTAAATTTTGTAAAATATATGAGCAACAAAACAAAAGCATCCGTTGATCCAATAACAGAAAATGATTCTAAGAACAAAACAATATGAAAATCTCAAACACAAAGATAGCATATAGGAGACATTGTTCATGGAGCTTACTTGAGAGCAAGCTTCCTGTAAGCAGTCTTTATTTCTTGATCAGATGCATCCCTGGATACTCTGAGCACTTCATATGGATCTCTTCTTGAAGCGTGAGGAGCGCTGCTATCTAATCTTGCTGAATCCATCCTTACTAGCCCTAAAATTAAATCCACAAAATAGAAATTTACAGAATCCCACGGCCACTTCGGAGGCAGATAATCATTACTTTGAACAAGCCACACCCATCATAAACCCCAAAAATTCGATTGATAGAATTAAATGCTTGCCAAAATTCAACAATTGCCAGAAGAAAAACCCCTTATAACCCTGAAATAACAAAATTCGGGCAAAAGAAAACTTTAAAATAAGATATTAACATGCATGAAGCATAATGAAAAGGGGATTTTGCTCCCTATGTTTTAGGGCAGCTATATGTTATTGATGCATGTGCCCTACTAAACATGTATGCCAAATATGGAACCATATACAGGACATGAAGAGCTACATAGGAACTTCAGAACAACAATCAACACAAAAGCTAAATAAAAGAGGAATATAAGTCTATAACTAGTTAAAGATCAGTGAATATGTATGTATTTGTGTTTTCCTTGGTCTACATAATTTCACATCCAGTTAGAATGACAAGAAGTAGCAAAATAAATAAATCAAATCACAATATAATGTATAAAAATAAATAAGTCAAGGTGGAGAGGCTGTAAAATAGCAGCTGGGAAGTATAGAAGCAAAAATTTAAATGTAGCAATCTCTTGTATGCTTTTAGGCTATTTTTCTTCCATTAAAACATCACTGTAGACACTGTTGCATGAATTCACATAAGTTTTAAAGGGACTCTGTAAATAACAGTCATACTATGATTATCTTTAGTGGACATCTTCATTCGAGATTTAATCCAAGATGGACAAATAGAACTGCACTTTTAGCCTACATCTGCACAAATATCTGATAGCTTCACCAAAACTCTTATAAAAGGATGTCTTACAGATTTGAGACTCTAATTAAAGATCACCCCATTGATCATCAGGAGAACGAAGATATTGCTGACCCACATATTACAGACAACATTTAGCTTTTTTAAGCTTTAGTTTTATTAGCATGCTTCTTGGTTTTTAAGCTAGTTCAATCCTCTTTATGTTTCCTGGTTTTCTCCCTATTTTATTCCTCTTTGTAAAAGCAGTAATTATTTTTCAGTAGTCTGTAGCGTTGTGTAAAAGCCTTATATTTTTGGAAGTAAAAGTCTATTATGATATGTGAGAGAAATACAGAGCTATTTTATTATTTATATCTCAAGAGCCCTATGGAAGATGAAATTTTCTTCGAAGAACTGACTATTGAAATTGAATCTCTGAAGTTGAAATTAGAGAACTATAATCATAGACTTGATTGAATAAAAAATCAGAGGAACTCATTTAGATCTGTGTCAGCAAGCATGGAGGAAGCTTATCTTCAAAAAATTGGTTCAACGAAACAAGAAGTCCACGAGCTTCAAAATAAGCTGGGTATGTGTGCTAGTCATGACAATTGAGTTTCCATTGGTGATATACTCGATTTAACAATAGGGGAGAGGAAGTTACTCATATCTCTGGTTATAGAGAAACAATAAATCCTTCGACTTAATCAACAAAATCAACTGTACAACATATTATTAAACTTTTGAACTGTTATAGAGAATAGGACATATTGAATAAAACCATTATGTTGGACACATTCATAGAACATCTTAAAAACAGGGTAAAAGTTGATGACATACCTCAAGGCCTGAATATTTTCTGGAACAACCATCAAAGCAGCAAGTCTTCCAGGAAAGCGAATCAGACATTTCACTTCTACTCCGTAGATAATATAAAGTCCACAGCCTCTTCAAGTGTCATGCTGGAGATTTCCAATGCAAGCTTCTTTTCTGGCACTTCTACAGCATCCTCGATCCCAACCATCCTCAAATTGCATGCACTCTTACACAAACCCCAAAATAAGCAAAAAAATGACTAAAAACACTCACGTTGAAAAATGCATGTCGCCGAAATTACCTATCCATTTCCCACCAATATCTAAGATCTAGTAAATTTCAAGAACAACTCAACTATAATCAAGAATCAAGATGTGGTGAATTTCAAAAAGGTTTACCTTCGACAGTTAAATGGAAATCAGCATGCCATATTAACTGTTGATTTACATTTCCACGGGCGAAGTTAATATGGAAGATTCATTTCCTTCCATATTAGGTCAAGTTTTCAAAGTCTTACAAGAATGTTTAGGCACATTCTTATGAATTTTGTTTTGTTAGAAACCAGTTTCATATGATAAATCAAGAAAGAATATGAAATAATTTCAAGACCGACTGGCACTACATATCGGCACTGAATTCCATTAACATTTTTGTTGGCCATTCAAATCAAAAATTAATTTGAGTACAAATTTGCACACAATTCCCCGTTTAAGGAAAATTTTGAGCAGAGGTTGCCAAAAAATGAATGCCGTAAAACTATAATTAATTTCCGCAGGCCAGATTGTTCCACCAGACTAGTAAACCGCAAATGTAAATAACTTTTTTCCTACACTATAAGCCAAAGTACGATAAACGTTAGAGGCTTTCAAACAATTTAAAGAGGAATTTCTTGCATATCAAACCAAAGATTCATGTCTTCACAAAATCTTTAAAATAGGCTTCAATTTTCTCATAAATCTTACAAAGATTATGCATTCAAAAAGTAGAATACAACCTAGCATCATCAGATAGATGATATGCCAGCGTTAGAGCTATTTACACTTCGAAGCAAAGTTAAATAGCATTAGGATCCCTTTTTCTCTAATTTTAAGTAAAATTTTGGCAGACATTTGAGATAAATGAAGGCAAAGAATCATCGTCAGACAAATGACAAGCATCGAAGAGCCTAGATTTTGGATGTGAAGTTAAATACCTGGGCGAGGATGCGTTCTCTTTCAAGTTTTTCTGTAAAAGCTTGGCCAACTTCACGTTGGAGAATGTCACTGAGAAGACTGTCGAGCAAACGAAAATCATCCTCGAACGCCTGGAACGATATCTCCTCTGCAATTTCGTCCATGGTGTCCATCATGGTGTGTCGAGAATCGGACTTGGGTTGATCGCAAAGCAAATTGCTCTGAACACTACACTGCTGCAAATTGTTCTAAACCCGACATGCTTGAGAATTCGCTTAGCGTTCTATTGTAGGTGGAGAATTACTGGATTTGAAGAGAATTGTATCCTACCGTTACGACTTCCTACCGTTGCTTTCTTCTGCTTTTTTCCTGAATACAGGTTGTGATGCTTTCATGCCAGGGGATTTCACCGTTGTAGTTTTTGTATACTAAAGTTAATTTTTGTTTAGTTTTGGATTATTTTAGGGGAGTATAATTATATATCAACAAATGTTATATTTTTGAAAAATCAGATTCATTTATTTATTTATTATCTTTTTTTATTTATATATTCTTTTATATATTTCATCATGTCTTACTTGTATCTATCTATATTTTTTACACATTTTCTATTTATTATGTCTATTATTGTCTACTATGTTCAAATATTCATGCTCTACATTAACATGCCTATTCTCTTATTTCAAGAAATCCAACAATGTGAGATTAATCTTGTATCACACAAATTCGACCTTAAGAACTTTAAATTTAAAATCAATGTACTTTCATCTATTAGAAAACCTTTCCTCCAAAAGCATTCATACACTCAATGTATTATCTCATAAAATAAAGATTACTATAAACTTCTAAAATCTCTATGCAAGGCTTTTGAAATATCAAGCTCCCCAATTCCACTATATGTAATGACGCATTTTAATCCATGCTTCATCTTTGATAGATAGAGGTGATTTAAGGGGGGGGATGACATGTAGAGAAAATCTAAGAATGTCATTAACACAAAAGGAAAATTCAAAGGAACTTGACATAGGAATAAGACGTGAAGGGTTGGAAGGAAAATGGTTTGATGAATGATATATTCATGATCTTCTCATAATCGATTTTTTGAAAAAGGCTTTAGAATATCTCAAGCAAATGAAATTGGTAGTAAAATTCCCCAGACATAGCCCACATCCTTCGTGTGTAAGATTAAATGGGAGATTTAAGAGAAGAAATAGAAATCTACTAAAGCATAAAGGAGGGAAATTTTGTTAGATATTAGAGTTACAACTACCTTTCTAGAAGTGAAAGATGAATCAAGAATATGGACTTCATGGAGCATAGTGAACAATGGAACCGATACTTCATTTTTTTATTAATTATATGTTTTGTTTTGCATAAGGATGGTTTTCTTAGAGTCAAAATATTTTCAAGATTAAACCTATCCCAATGTCTATGGGAAAAACACTACAAAGTTTCTTATAGGCTATCTTTCCTTTTTTATTAAACTCATCTAGAATTTTAGGTCTTACATAAGGTTACATTTAGCGGAATATGCAAAGAATATGATTATGTTGCATACTAAGACATGGAAATAATTTTCCAATTGAAGGCTAATGTCATTACGTACCATGAAGATGATTATGAATATAGTACTATTGGTATTTCTTTAACTACTCTAACATTGCTAAAGAAGATTATTGATAAACACTAGCTTTAACTTAAGTGCATTGTTCAAGGTATGGAGATGATTATAATGAATTTTGTAATTTAGAGATGAGGGTTGTCCTCAAATATTATAGTTGAATTAAGATTAAAAATAAAATCCTTTATTTAGACAGAGATTAGGTTTGACAGCCACTTTTTCTTGAGCATTTATTTCAATTATGTTAGTGTTCTAAAATTGATTTTGAAAATCTACAATGGCCTTAGAAAATAATATCATGTGTTTAGTATTTATTATGAAAGAAAAGAATGCCTCCTTCTAATTGGATAATGTGTTATATCTTAGGCGATGCATTTATCTTGAAGAAAAAAATTTAAATACTATTCAACAAAGGTTTTTACCATACTTATTAACCATAATTATAAGATAATGACATAAATTATGAATTTTTATTTAATATGTCCAAGTCAAAGATTAGTGGTTGATTTTAAATATGAATTCCCATATAATTTATTTGGTAATCATATCAAAGAACATGTTATGATATGGTTTTTGTCCTAACATGATAGTCTTTTGCAATTACAAGAAGTATATTTTAGTGAATCTTAAATTGAACCTTCATGGTACAAGTTACACCCAACATCAAGGTACTATTATATATAAGGTTTGTTATCCTATAATGGTATGGGTATTCATGTATCTATGGAAATTAATAAAATTTCCTTGCTACTTGGAGGTTTTACACATAGTCATCTTCTATGTAAGAAGGATGTTTTGAAGTTTAACTTATGATATTTATATTTTGTTCTTGTTGACTAGCCATGGTAGGTTAGGAATTTTAGAGGGGTATACCTTGTTAATATAAGAGTATTTGGATCAAATTTTAAGAAAAATGACATAAAAGGTTTGAGAATGAGATTATTATTATTATTATTATTATTATTATTATTATTATTATTATTGAGTGTATGATGGTTTGAAGGATATGACATATGTTGCCGAAATATCTCTAGTATGACTCAAATGCTGATTATTTTTAGTGCAAGTTTGTAATTATTACTAGTAAAGGGATAAGGACAATTATTAATTTTGAATCATTTTAGTAATGTGGTTAATTAATAGAGTGAAACAAAGTACCAAGGTTTGAATACTATATTGAAAAATCAATTCTAGATTCACTATGTAATTAAACCAGTCTAAAAGGTGGTAGTTCATTTCCTTTATTAGAAACTCCAATAGGATAGAATTATCCCAAGTTTCATCACTAGCCTTAGAGATTAACAAGGATAAATCCTAAAAAAATATCTAGTAGACACTAAAGTAACATGAAACTAATTTCTTTGTGGTTTTCCATTTTGTGTATGAGTGAATAGGATAACAAATCCTACCTACTATGGTTTTTGTTGTGGGAGTAAATGGTGACTCCCCAACACCCCCAAGAACAGTTCCTAGACCAAAACCACTTCCACAAGAGAGAGAATGGCAAGAAAGCTTGCTTCACAATGCAAGATTGATTAATGGTTGAATATGATACAATGCAAATGCACATGAGATGCCTTGCTTATAAAGGCAATGCTGAGAGATGGGATTAGACAAGATCATGACAAGTGTCTTAATCCTATGAAATGAGACAACTAACTACCTAGGAATCATGCAATATAGCTAGATAAGATAAGTTCTAGAAAAGCCAACTAAGAATTCTAGAAAGAATCTTATATCCTAAGTAAACTTAACGTGTGAGTATGTCCCCTAATTACCTAGTGAATGAATTAGCTAGGTACAAGACATTAATTCACACCAACACCCTCCCTTAAGTGCAACTTAGGGAGAAGATTATTATACAAACTATGCAAAGACTATGAATATGGGTCCCAACTACTAGGCCATGTTAGGTACCCATTTACAAATGCAAATTCAAACAATCTCTCACAAGCGGAGAAAAGGAGAAAACCCAGTGGGACAAAACTCCTCTCCAAAAGAGAAAAAAAAACAAAGAAAAACAACATGATGTATGGAGGACTCAGTGATAACCCCCATGGACTACATCCATCATGTATATACAATCATTTACCCCCCCATAAGAGGGAAGTAGAGAGATAAGACATCCCCCCCATAATGAAGAAGCTCCAATGCTAATAAAGAATGCCTGAAAACAGAAGATGATCCAATGTATACAAGCAACACATCTTCCCTTAGGAAGAAACATATCCATAAGTTGATGAAGAAGAAACTCCATATCTAATTGAAAGGAGGAAGGATGAACGCTCAACATGTATGCCTCTGAAAACTGATGAGGAGTCTCCAAGATTGAATGAGTTACAACATAATCATGGTCAAACTCAACCAAGAAACATGAAAAATCAAGTGAAGGAGGAGACTCATGAATGTCAATCTCCAAAGACAAATAAAATGGTATAACAATTGTGTTGAAACTATCATCAAAGAGGAGAGAAATCCCATCAAGTGTGTCCTCCAAATCTGGAATATGAGACTCCATGAATAAGTTAGAAATACATGTCAAATACTCACCCCACAAAGCAAGATCTGAAAAACTATGATCATCCTGCTGAATAGAAGCATCAATGGTTGAAGAAGTAGGAGGTGGAGGAGTAGGAAGCTCAACACTGGTCTCTAGAATACCAAGGTACAGATGACCAAACTTCTCCTCAATAACATGGTTCACACTCAATAGAGTGTGTGATGTAGTCAAAGGAACATTATCTTTTTCTGAACCAAAATGTGAAAAGGAATACACATGAGATGAATGACAAGAAAGCTTGCTTCACAATGCAAGATTGACTAATGGTTGAATATGATACAATGAAAATGTACATGAGATGCCTTGCTTATAAAGGCAATGTTGAGAGATAGGATTAGACAAGATCATGACAAGTGTCTTAATCCTATGACATGAGACAACTAACTACCTAGGAATCATGCAATATAGCTCGATAAGATAAGTTGTAGAAAAGCCAACTAGGACTTCTAGAAAGAATCTTATATCCTAAGTAAACTTAACATGTGAATATGTCCCCTAATTACCTAGTGAATGAATTAGCTAGGTGCAAGACATTAATTCACACCAACATTTGTAAAGGTAATTTGTCATTTGTGATTAGTGTGGCCATTGACCCAATTAGAATTTTTGGTTTTTACATAATTTTTGCATTATGAATAATAACTTAGGGTAAACCCACAAAAGTGGTTTACAATTCGAATGAGGAAGGAAAACTAACAAAAAATGACTCCATGCCAAAAAAATCATTCTTTGGGTTCAAATGAACCAAAAGAGGGTTCGCTCGAACCTAGGTTCGAGTGAACCCATTAAATGCATCCCATCAAAAAATAACATGCAAAACCCTTTTTGAAAGGGGGTTCAAATGAACCCTTGTTCGCTCGAACCCCCCTTTTCCCTGATCCCTGCCCTCTACCATCAATAATATCAGAAAATTTTCCCTTTGAAGCTTGGGTTGAGCATGGAAATGGAGGATACTTCACGAACCCAACTGGAATCAAGTAGTCTTCAGAACGAGCTATCCAACAACTATAATTTTAATATGTTTTGGTTTTATTATCTATTTGTTTTTTTAGTTTTATTAAACATAGAGTTTTCACTGAAAATGAAGCTCTTTGTTCTGCACGTGGAAAAATAGAAGATTATCAAAAAAAAAATTGAAAAATATGAGTGCACCAGATATTGAAGTCCTTGATCCAACAAAAAAAATGAATTTCAATACATACATAAAAAGTTACGTATTATACGATCCGCCTATGTTTGAATTGTAATTGGTTTGACTTCGAAACTTGATTAAGGAAAAAATATTCAATAAAACACTATCTAACCAAGTGGAAGCACTATATATCGGAGTTACAAATCTAAATTCGAAAGAATTAGAATTTTATCCTTCATGGAAAAAAAATTATGCATTATACGGTGAGAGTCACTCCTTAAAAATGTTGTTTTATGAAAAAAACTAGTTTTTGAGGGAGATGGAAAAAAGAGGTCCAATCTGATTCCAAAATTTTTGAAAAAAATATATTTAGAATCTATAGACAAAATTTCATGAAACTCTAGTTTGCATCATCTTCAACTTCTTCACAGTTTAACTGCTATAGATGTCTGAAAGTGAAGATTTAGTTAGAAAAAAATATTTCAATGTCCAATTTGGCCAAAAATTGTAAACCACTATTGTGGGATCACCCTAAAGGTACAGTGAGTTCTAATTAGAGAACTTGATGTCCTTTGATGGAAGTGTTATAATTTAGGCTTAATAATTTAGGAATTATGTTAGAATTCCTTGTTTATTGTTAAGAACTATTAATTGATGTGAATCATTAAATAAAGGAACCCTTTTTGGTGTTTATAATTGATGAAACCATGATTATGAGGAAACTCAAGCATAGGCATCCCTTGAGAGACCATGTAAGGAGAACTGTGTGTTACTTAAATCTTGTTTGGAAGTGGGTACAAAGGTAATCCTTGGAAGAAGGATGCTATTGTGACCTCAAGTCCATAGGGGGAGGGTTTATGGGGGAATAACTCTAAGGTTTGGGTGTTGTTTCTAATTTGTTTGACCTTCTCTCTTAGTAGGATTCACTTTGAGGCTGAAATGGGTATTAGATGGTTTCTTTTGAGTTATGAAAACCTAATAACTTGTATTTAATACATAATAGACTTCTATATAGTAAGCACAATGAAGAAAGAGATCGATTACTTTTTAGTCAATATTTAATTATGTACATGTTGGGTAAAGGTCATCTTGTGTTGGTTCTATGTAAATCTTATGTGTTTGTGAAATCTAAGTGCATATCTAGAGGTCTCTATGTATAGACCCATGGCTTTATTGAGTGTGATATATTTATCTAGCTCACTTGATCATTATTATAAATCATGTTATGTATGACCCACCCAAGTGTGAAATTCTAAGGTGTTCGAGTAGTGACAAGAAATCATTGGATTGTGATAATGATTAATATATACGTGTACTACTTTTATGGATTGGTTGACATTCACTTGGTTCACACATGAATACTTGTGATGTGTGTATGATCAAATCATGGTTGTACTAGTGTGATGTACACATATGATATAATAACCATTGTACATATGATGTGTGTATGATCTAGTCATTTTTATACTATGATGTGCATATGAGCTATTCACCTGGTGTATATGTGATGTATGCTAGATATAGTCACTGTGTGTGTGATCTTTGGAATTATGGTGTGATATAACCCCTATGTATTTTTGTATGTTTATACATTAAGGATTAGTAATTTTTGGTATGAAACCAACACTTAATGGAATATTATTATCATTATATTATAATTTACTAAGTTCATAGCTTATGCTTAATGCATAGTCATGGTTTAGAGGTGAGATTAGATATCTCATACAAGGGGAGAGAATGAAATTCCTCTAATATTGTTGGGAAAACTATGAAGCCTCTAATTTACCACAAGGAGATGTGTAGGTAGGGCAACATGAACCTTGAGGTTTAGGCATAGGTCTAGGGATTCCCTTAATTATAGGAGCTTAGCATGTTTGAGTATAAGCATATAATTGGTGATGTTTATTTTCCATCACCATGGTGAAAAAAGAACTTTTGAAATCAACACTTCCATTTTAGATCATAGATACTTGTTTGATTAAGTTGTTAGTTTATGTGAAATGAAAAAATATTTAGTGGTCAAGAGGTGAAAATTACAAATGTATTAGAAAAATTGTGTGCCTAATACTATAAACTTACACATTTGTGCCCCCCTCTATTTTTGTGGTACTAGTTAAATTTTTCCATTATTGAATTTTTATACCAATATTACATACAACATAGAAAGTTTATATATGAATCTTCAAACATGAAAATTGAGTTTATGTAGTCTGTTTCAATTGCTTTCAACATGAAATTTGGCATTGTGTAGCATAGTTTTAGTGATTCAAGCCTAGAAATCACTAGCCTATTTTACATGTTTTGAAATTGGCATTTTGTAGCCTGATTGTGGTGCTTTGGGCACAAGAAATGATAATCTATTGTACCTTTCCTCTTAGAGAGAAAAAGACAGTCCACCATACATTTGTAGTAACCCATCTTCCATCTTATGTATTCTGGTGTATCTCTCCTACTATAGATAGGAAAAGACCCTCCCTCAAACGTTGTTTAGAGACCAACATCCATCTTTTGCAGCCTATTTCAAATATGTTTTCCTTCAATTATTTAGTCTCATGATTGTATTATTTTACCTTGTTTTCCAATTCACTCTTATTTCATTAAAGTTCACAATTCTTCATGTTTCTTAATCAAAATTCTTGTTTCAATTTATCTTCCAAATTAGTTTTTCATGCCTTAGCTTAATGCATAGTTCTTCATTTCATGGTTGAATACTCATTAAGCTCATTTGGCAGCCCTACTTATCTTCAATAGTCTTTTCATTCAATTTATTGGTAGTGCACTCCATATTTTATTCTTCCATAATTCTCTTATCCTTCTTCCATAATTCTATTTTCCTTCTTTTAGTCTTTCTAGAACATTCCATGTTTCATTACTTTTTTATTCAAATTTGACAACTCTTCTTCAAGTCTTTCTTTTCAACAAATATCTTTTTGAAGACTATCTTGTTCCATTCCTGTAATTTCCTTTTGATGTACTTTAGTTTATTTATGAAAATGAAGATTTTTTTCCCTATACATTTTGGTGCTTAGTTCCACCAACATTCAATTAGGTCTACCAGTTCATCCTTTCTAAACCACATCTTTTCCACTTTGAAGTAGCTTCTTTGATATTTTTTTTAATGTAATTGTTATTTTTTATTGGAAGATGATCTAATCCAACTAGAGGAAGAATAGTTGCGTCCATCTTGTAGTTTGTTTACAACCAGTTATGTCAAAATACAAATCTGTCTAGTTTTTCTCTTATACAACACATTTCATCCCTCCTATTTGACCATGTATATAATCCTTTCTATGTTTGATCATCTATTAGGTCATTGTTGTTAAGAATCATCCAAATTCATTCATTGACGATGAGACTTTTCCATTTCTTCCAAATTTCTCCTCTTTCCTAAGTATGACATTAAAATCACCACCTAGTATTATCAAATAACTTCCTACCTTGGATAATTTCTAGCTTAGTGTATCCCACAGTTTTTCCTTGTCCTGATTTCTTGTTGGGCCATGTATATTAAAGAGGAAAAATTTGAGGTTGCACTTTAGGCTTGAGGCTTCACACATCATCCAATTTTCTTCTTTATCAATGATAATCGTTGTTACCGTTACCTATTTTTCACTACCAACTCAAAACAGGTAGAGCTGAATTGCATCCATCAAAGAAGGTACAAATTTTTTTATGCTTAAGTATTCATTATGTTCCAGAACTTTGATTACTTATGAATTTCAAGTGTTATTATACAATTCTCAGACAAAGGAACTCATATATTTGCATAAAAGAATGTTGCTTTATTCATATTGTAAAAGTTGAAGTCCTGTACAAGCCGCAGGAGTAGCCAATTTGATATTTATAATCAAATGATGAATACATAAAGGAGGTGTATATGATATAACTACAAATAATGTAAACATAAGATAGAAGGTGATTCGTCATTTATTGGAATGACGAATCATTGTTACACTTGAGGTCTTCAGTTGTCGTGCTTTCAAATTGATCTAGCTCCAGGCTCCAAAAGCATCTGCAAGAACAATGAAATATGCTATTAGAGATGGTCTCTAAGCAATGACAAATTATGTCCTATAATATTCCTACACTACCAACAGAAATATAATATACATTCGATCAGGCATCCATCAGATGATTTCACTATTCAAAAGAAAACATAATTCAATGGAAGCTTTTAGCTTCATTTATTTTGCTAACTTGTTTGTTTCAATGTGCAGGAATAGGTTTTTCATGTTCGTGATCATTTTCATCAGATATGTGGGAAAAAATGGGCTCCCATAAGGGTCGAGCCTGACATATCAAGAAGGTATGAAGGTATTCTCTCATTCAACATTCATATATGAGAGTCTACAAAGCACATAACAACATTCATTCATAAGAACTTCATAAGAGTCAAGGACAGTCATGAACAAGACTGCTGCTACGAAATTGATAAAAGTAAATGGGCACACATGTTTCAAAATGCCAAATGATAGTAACCAGATCAAATGGAGACTCAACATGTACATTCAAGATAATGTAATGGCATGAAATCAAAAAGCAGTGATGCATAATAGGTACAATTGTTTATCACTTATAATAGCCAATACTCATATAATGATGAAGTAACAGCCATGGTTGACATAAAGGGGCAGACACAGTTATATTACAGCCATGTTAGGTTCAATAAAGATCTGTGCTCTGTTCCATTTATCAAAGGAATTCAAGTCTAGATAAAGCTATAGAAAGACTCAAAGGTTTGAAAAAACATTCATGGCTGACAATACTAATGATATTGCACTCCATAATTGGAAGGGAGTAATTTAAAATAAGCAGCTATAGGATCTTTAATAGAGTGTAGCCATAGTATGGGAGAGCTTGTGATCAAATGGTGAAGTGCCATTATAACTGTTATGTAATTTGCACAGTGGAGCAAAGTTATGAAAATCATAGAGATAAATGCTTTTGAGTGAGCTTATATAGAGGAAAATAACAGTCATATGGGTCAATATTTTATACTTGCAAGTTTCCAACTATGAGCTAAAAAGAGTAGAAATACTAACAGTGAATGGTGCAATGAATTCTATTATAAAAGTGGAGATGACAGAGATCTTTAACTCAAAAGTAGCAGGGTCAAATACACTTTTTGATGAGGATTATAATGATTTATTTGGTGATTCAATGGACAATAAAAAATGCATATATACAGAGCATGAGTTACTTTTGATGATCTATCTAGCCATTGACAATTATTTCAAAAGGAGGAGCAACCTTAGTTTTTATAAGATTCAGAATTAAAAGATAGTTACTAAGGTTTACAGTGACAGCAAAAGAAGGTGGCGATTAGTGAGTCATTTATCAGTGATGTAATATATACAGTGACAAGTCTTCTTCATGATTTTTTTTTAAAAAAGGATACACTTCTATAGGAAAGGATTTGAGTTACAGATTCAACTACAGGCATTTTTATTTTTTTTGGAAGCAGCAAAGAGAGGTCATTTCTTATTTTTCTGTAGGGATGATGCTAAATTTTTAGAAAGATAAAAAAGCAATGAGGTTAAATTCTTTTTATTTAAAATGGAGGAAACCCAAAAGTTGCCATGAAGAAAGAGACAAGTTCATGACTGAGCTCTCCTTGAGCTTCAAAATTCATAAGTCCAACTTGCACAACAATATAAATATATTCAAAAGCACAAGCTTTTCTCATGGTGGCCATAACAGTAAAACCCTCATATAAAGAGGATCATAATATGATTTTTTGTTTCCATATTCATGGGTATGTACAATTTGTGAATTCTCTTGGTGTGCAGCTCAAGATTTTTCCTTTGGTTCCCAGTGAAAGGAAGAATGTAACTACAAAACAAGACCACGAACCTGTGAAAGGAAAGAAATCAAATACCTAGGACAATCTTCTTGGTTGCGGCCATGAGTTTTTGAGCTCAAATCAAGCATATTATTGACTGTAATGAAGCAAGATATTTAAATAACCAGAGCCTACCTTAGTTCTTCGCTTCTAGCCATCTAAAAATGACTCAGAAATAGCAAAATATTGTGAGTTGAGCTCCAAAATGGCCCGCAGACCTTCAATACCAGTAGATCATGGCGGCACAGCAAGGGGTTTCCAAATAATGCGTTGTAAAGAATGAGTGATGATTAGGGTTCCCTGAGCTTTTACTATATTTCAATTCACATCATTAATATTTTGACCTTTATTTTTGTGAAAGTCATTGTGAATTATTAGTGCCAGTGGTTTATGACTTTCAAGTCAATAAACTTAATCATCTTAGAGAAGCTGTGAGTTTATGGGTAAATTTGAGATTTATGTCTTATGCACTTTACTTATATTTTCTTGCATGATTTTTTTGAAAATCAACCATTTTAATTAAATATTAATTGAACATTCTCTATCAATTGTTCTTTTAGCAAACTACATAGGTGAAAGTTTTGATCCTCCATTATCATTTTATGAGAAATGTAAACTGTTCCTACCAAGGTTGATCCTTCCCTTTTTCTAAAGAAAATTTTGTATGAAATTCCTTGTGTAATGTACCTCATTATTGGATCTTTGATCGTTGAAATTATTAGAGCCCTTTGATCTCCTGTTATTCTAGTTAGGGTTTTGACTTCAATGTTTTGAATCAACTTCTTTTTCAGAATATCCCTGACATTGCATAATCCAGTTAAATTTTTTATCACCTCTTTAGAAATGAGATAAGGTTTATCTAGAGTGAGAGTGTCCTCATTCAATCTGTTCAAGATAAACCTAACCACTTCCGCATTGTCAAAATAGGGAAATTTATTCCAAATGTCCAAACTTCTATGTTTCACACCTTCAAGCCACTTCAATTCATCATCCAACAACATATTTCTTACATCCCTGATCTTCCTACTACTATATTTATCCAAATTCACTATTTCTTTGATTTTCTTTATTTTACTTTTCGTACTGAACAATGTTTTTCTACTAAGCACAAAATTAGAAATTCTACGAGCAACTAAAATACCTAATGAATTTGTTGCCAAATTGACTTGAATCCTTTGAAATTTTGTTGCAAAGGCTCTCCTTCTATTCTTCCTCAATGCAAGGTGATAAATGAGGGTTCCAAATACCCTTTTATAACTTGTGCACCTAACCCTTTTGGCCACATTAAATACTTTTCCCTAGGAGATTTTGTTACTCTGCTTTCTCAAACACCAAGAGAAGAATTCATCTGCAGACCTTCTAGATCTTGAATTCCTGCACAAATGATCATTGACACATTTGAATCCTAATGGCACAACTACTAAAAATTTCCTACATTCTGGTGCCAATTACTGATAGGAGGACAAAGGATTTTCTTGAAAAACTCCCCCTAGGCTAATGGCCTAAGATCATTTTCTGGAGGAATTACCGGAGACAGCTTCCGGTATGGGCTTTTCATATTCACTCTTCTTTATCCATGTTTTCTTAATCTGATCTCTTATCTCTTCCACAATCACTTTTCCTTTTCCTTTTTCATCTTTCTATGAAATTCTTCCTTTGTATACCAGACCTCTTCTATCCATGTTTCTATTCCTGCAAAATCTTGCAATGTGACCAAATCTATTGCAATTGTAACACACCAGATTTCTTTTTCTAGACCATTCATTCCATTGATTTCCTCTTGATCTACATTGATTAGTAACATGCCCAAATCTTCCACAGGTGTAGCATTTGACATTCCTTACACTAACAGACATACTATTGAGATTATAGATGCACAGGTTCCCTGAAGCTGCAGTCTTCAATGGAGGACCTTTGCCAGGAAAGATGATCAACCAAAAAGAAAGTGTTGCAACTAGGCATGCACAATAGAGATTCTATTGATATGATTAATTGATATGATATTGATATGTTACAAATGAACAAGTTTCATGATTATATAGGAAAGAGAGAAAACCTAAGATGCATGAGATGTTGCCATGTGTCTTGATCTAACAACATGTGACAACATGTGAAACCTATCTATAAAATTTTTAAATGTTGAGATAAGTTCTAGAAGGACAACTCATCTTCTAGAAAGAATCTTATCCCATAAACAAGGAAGGGAATATTATCCCATTTATTAAATGATTTATTAAAATCTAACCTAGGACTAAATGATGCATGACCTAAGTTAACTTATGCTAGTGTAATAATTAAATTAATTACACTAACACCCCCCATAAGTTCAACTTAGGGAGGAAAATGCAATGATTATGCAAAGATGATGATTGATGATGGGTCCTAACTACGAGGCCATGTTAGGTACCCATGTACATGAAGATGCAAAAAATCTCCCACAACCAGAGAAAGGGGGAAAACCTAGTGGCAACAAAACCCCTCTCCAAAAAGGAGATGAAAAAGAAAAAATGTGAGATAGGATGGGAAGGATGGAGTTCTCCCAAATACCCCCCAAGTACACCATCCATCACATGGATAAAATAAAATATCCCCCCATAGGTAGGAAATAGAGAGACTGTATAGCCCCCCCAAAAGATGTGATCACCTACAAAAATGGTAAGTGTATGAAGAGAGAACACGATCCAATGTCGACAAATAACTTGTCTCCCTTTTGGAAGAAACAAAACCAAGTGGAAGTGCAGAGATGCTTCCCATTCCGGATAGGAATTAAAGGAAGGAAGGATTAAGGTGGATGATGATGTCTTTGAACTCTGCTCATGTGTCTCCTTTCCTGATGATGAAGATTCCATAATCAATGACGAAGGTGACAAACCAAGACAATGCAGAAACTAATGTTGAATAATATCCAAAGACAGTGTAATGGATATGATGAATGTGATTGAGACTTGATAGCCCCCATTAAATGAAGTGTCCTGAAAACCACTGAAAGAAGTCTAAAGCAAAAAATGTGTCCAAACCACAAGTCTCCCACTAGGAAGAAACAAATCCAATGGCCGATGTTGAAGATACCTCAAATATTGAATGGAATGATAGAGAAGAAGTCTCAGATAAGAAATCTATGAAGAGAAACCAAGTACCTCCAAGATAGTCTCAAGATCCCCAATCAAGGTTGAGACAAAAGGATGAGGACACTCAAGAGAACTCTCCAAAGTGTGATCTGAATAGAGGAGTGATATCCCTTCAAGAATTTCCTCCAAACTTGTAGAAGTAGCCAAGTTAGTGATACCTGAAACAAAGCCAACCTGTGATGCCAAGTCTAGAAAACTGAATATGTCATGATGAATGATGATAGTGGAAGCCTCAATTAATGAATTTGGACAAGGAATCACTAAATGTGAAGGGCTACCAACTGTCTCTGATGGAGAAGAAGCACCTGAAGGAACTTTGTCAACCTCTTCAGAAGATTCAAGGAAATCAACTCCCTGCACAACAATATCATTGTGGGGTACCTGTGTGATCGAAAATATGCATAATAATGAAATAAAATAAATACTATTCAAGTACACCAATAAGACATCATATTCAAAACAGAAAATAAAAGATAAGGAGATGCAAACTCAATATTCTGTTTCGATTGTCGTCCTATTGTCCTCTATCTTCAGTGTTTTTGTTGATTCTAGCTTTTGCTCTCAGATTTATGTGCTAGGCTCAACGAAATGTCTTCCTAAAGAACGAGATTTAAATATGATGCATGATGGAAGATTAAGCCATGATATGGAATTGAACTAAGATGATTGAAATAAACATGATGCTATGATACTAGAATGCTAAATGAATTAAATGCATATACTCTAATTAATTGCCTATTGCCAATGCTTAGATTCACACAAGTATTTATAGAGTTTTCCAAAGGATTCTGATTGGCTGTCTTGATTAACGGTTGTGATAATTCCTGGCAGATCGAATGGCTGAAGATAGATGAAACTTAAGAGAAAATAGAAGAAAACTTGAAAACAAGATTTTTCTATTTTTATGAAAGATGAAAAGATAAGAAGATAAGAAATCATCTTTCTTTAAAAAGATAAAAGAAAGATTTAAAAGCTGTTAAATAATGAATTAAAAATTCAATTATTTATTTGTGGATGACATTCAACTTTTTTTAATTAAATGAAATATTTAATTAAGCTTTTAAAGTAGAAGAAAGTTTGTGATAAGAAGAAAGCTTTAATCAGGATTTTTTGAAGAAAGCAGAAGATCTCATATTTAAATAAAATATTTAATTATGATATGAAAAGAAAACAAAAGATTTTAATATCTAGTTGTGATTTAGAAAGAAAGCATAAGATCTTTAATTAAATAAGATTTACTTAATTAAATCACTTTTATAAAATTAATTAAATGAAATATTTAACTAATTAGAAGAAGAATTTAAAATAGAAGAAAGAGAAATATTTAAACTTAATTAAATCAAAAGATTTAATTTAAATTCAAACAATGATAATTAATTTAAATAAATAAAATGTATTTATTTAATTAATTAAGTGGACGTATGAAAATAATTAAATAAAATAAATTTATTTAATTACGAAAGAAGAAATAAGATGAATGAACAATATAATTAAATTAATTAAATTTAATCATATGTAGAGGATTTTTGGAAAAATTAATCAAATAATAAATATTTAATTAATTGCCAGGATTATAAACATGACCATTTTTATGTGTATACATTTTGCCCCTCTTTGAAGTGATGTGTGAAATGCATTGCTTCAAAGAAAATAAATTTTTTTTGCCCCTGATATGTTTCTAATTTTTTATGTCGATGATGCCCCCTTGGGAGGTAAATCATGGAAGATGATGTCGAGAATGATAGGGAAACGATGATTTAGCTCCCGATAAATGATGTTTGTGATGGCCCGGTGAAAAATAATATGGAAGGAACGAAAAAAATGCCACTAACTCTCACCCTAATAGACCCTTAAAAGGTAAAAAGGGGTAAAATAAAGTGTCATTTTCACCCTGCTGCTATAGTGAAAAGTGAGCTCTGACAATGACTTGGCGAGATGGAGATCCCATTGCACAGACATAGATTCGAGCGAGCACGCCGATATCATAGACCAGCTGCGTATGGACCCCCGGTGAGTGATTCCAACCGTTTATGATTTCAAATTTCGCATTTTGGATCGATTTTGTAAGTGTTTTAGGTTGATTTTCAGTTTTTGCATCACGTTTTAGCGCATTTGATAAAAAATTTAGCGCTTTCAAAAAAATTTGTAGTGCATATAGGAAATTTTGTAGCGCATATAGGCGTAGGTTTAAAATTGATCTTGTAGCGCATTCGATAGATAGAGTAGCGCATATAGGTTAAAACTAGCTATTAGGATCCCGTGGCGCATCTAGGGCACAGAATTGCGCATGTAGGGTTAGGCCTCAAAATAGATAAAGTTGCGCATTTGAGAGTTAAAGTGGCGCATCCACATGATAGATTAACGCATACCGAGTTTTAGCGCGTGTGGGAAAAAGTTTAGCGCATTCGATTGAAACTGTAGCGCATTTGTGTTTTAGCGCATATGGGTAACAGAATGGCGCATATGGGAAATTTTACACAGAATGCCTGTGTGATGAAAAATGATGGTTTAAATTGCTTCCTTAGTCAATAGATAGATGAATTGTAGTACCATCATGGTGATATGGATAAAAAATGATATAAAATTTGATAAAGAATTCATAACTTTGCTTCAAAAATAGAAAACAAAGAGTAGATAGTTGATAACTTTGTGGCGAACAACAAAGAGTAAATTGATTGATTGAATGATTTTGTGTTTGATAACATTGCTTCTCACAATTGAAAAACAAAGAGTAGATGTTTGATAAATTTGATTTCTGCGATAGAAACCAAATAGTAAAATGAGGGTACAAATTTGCATTCATGATTGAAATACAGATAGGAAATGATTTGTGTGTTGATAAATTTGCATTTTTGAAAAGAAAAACAAATAGTAAATGATGATAGAGTAGATTAAGTTGAAATTCAGATAGATTCACTTGCTATGGGTCATGGATATGATTGGTTGATTGTGTTGATATGGGTCATTGATTGGATGTGCTGGATAGATAGATCACATGATATGAGTCTAATTTATGTGTCATTTGTGATGATCAAACAAAATAGGAGGCTTTCAAAAGCCTCCATATTAGAGAGCGGTTCCCACTATGTTGGGAGCGAGTAGGGGAGCTTACACCAGCTGAGTTACAATTGATAGCAGATTGTGGACTAGGACCTTTGTTGACGATGCCGCGAGGTATTCAGGCCAACAGGGGATTGTTGACCGCTTTGCCAGAGAGATGGCACTTGGAGCATAACACTTTTCACTTGCCGACTGGTGAGATGAGTGTGACGCCCGAGGATGTGTATAGGATTCTTGGGGTTCCAGTTGTTGGTGCGCTTGTGGTTTATGACCACAAGGAGATTGGTGGTACCGAGGCGCTGCAGCGGATATGCGGTGATGCGAGCATTTGCAATTACTGGATAGATAGGGAGGATTTCAGTAGATATCCAGCCTTAGTTGCTATGTTGGCTGCCTTCATTGGAGGCTTCCTTGGACCGAACCATCGGTCAAAGGGATTTGCAGTTGGTTGGGGTAGGATGCTGGAGTGGTTGGTGACACAGCCACAAAGGTATGCTTGGGGGAGCTGTATATTGGCGGACATGTATCATGATCTTCATCAGGTTGTATATAGAGGATCCACTAGCTTGGCGAGTGGGGTGACACTTCTACAGATCTGGGCGTGGGAGCATATTGCGATCATGAGATCTCAATGTACGAGATATAGGCCAGCAGGGAGGCCCTATGTGTATGCATATTCTGGTGCACTTGTCCAACAAAAGCTGGGCAAGGTAGAGTATTGGCGACGGTTACTGGATGATATAGATGCAATGATATGGAGACCATATACGGATTGTGAGGCATGGAAGAGTGATCACCTAGAGATGTTGTTTGTCTACAAATCGCGATATTTGATAGGGTGGACCCCCTTTATTATTGAGAGATTTCTAGCATTACGGATCCTGAGACAGTTTGGATTTACATAGGGGATGCCACAGGGCATTGCTCATTATGGGCGGCACAAGGGTGATCCAGGATGGGGGCCATGTATCCGATACCAGGTAGCATACATAGAGTATTCTACCTTATAGCCAGAGGTATGGATAGACAGACCAGAGGTGCAGGATGCAGGGATGACCGATGATTATGCACAATATTTTCATACACATCCATTTCCACGATTTACAGTGTCAGATGAGCCATGGGCTATTGGAGGAGCGCTGCAGCCAGGGGCAGGGAGACAGGAGGATGTGGCCAGCGGAGAGTAGGTGATGGGTGGCGGAGAGCAAGTGATGGAGGAGAAGGGAGATGAGGAGGAGGGAGATGAGGAGGGGGGTGAGGAGAGCGGAGATGGAGGAGAGGAGAGTAGAGATGGAGACGAGGACAACTCAGATGATGGAGATGATAGGGGAGATGATGGTGGGGAGGAGAGGCAGTAGAGATTGGATAGTCTGGGCATAGCACAGATTGTTTAGCGAGCTAGATCCAGTGGCAGACCGCGGACAGTGATTAGGGTGTCGTCCTCATCCCAGTAGGCACATATGGCTGCATTGGAGGCTTAGGTTCAGACTTTTTAGGGACAACAGGCACAACTACAAAGCCAGTTAGCCCAGGCTTAGAGTGTGATAGCGCAGTTGCAGGCACAACTTTCATAGGCTCAGACACAGATACAGGCTCAGACATAGGCATAGGCTCAAGCGCTTGCCCCAGATCCCCAGGTGACACAATTGGTAGCAGAGAGGGATGCACTTAGACGATGGGCACTGGAGGCCGAGGGTGTGGCATAGAGACTCATGGGTACCATAGAGAGTACATCATTACGGGAGGCCATTACAGAGGGATTTGAGGCAGCTAGAGAGGCCGAGTACAACAGAGTCCAATACGAGGAGCTGTGTCCGCCTAAGCGTCGAGAGCCTTACCCACGATCACACAGCAGGACGAGGACCCGATCACAAACATCAACACATGGCAGAGAGGTTACAGGGCCCCGATGGGATCCTGATGTCGGGGGTAGTGTCAAGTCGCCTCCTTTCGGACCAGCTCCTTCAGGGGCATCTACCAGCTAGTGATTGGAACAGATATATTTTGCACATATGCAGGGCATGTATATTGAGTTTTGGTCATATCTCATGTATCATGTTTTTAAACTTTTTAGTTTTATTGGACATTGGACATTTGTATTATTTTGATGAGCAATGATATGCAGCGGCGATGATTTTGATGATGATATGTTTATGCATTCTTGATGTGATATGGATGCTACTATTTATGCATGTATGATATGAGATGGATTTTGATATGTTTTTATTATTTTTGCGGACTAATCTTATGATGCAGGATGATCTAATGATATGATGCAAATGGATGAGCTAGGATGTAGATGTAATGATTGTGATAATGTATATATGAGATGTTGATTTTGAATTTTGTCAAATGCAAAAAATGAATAGTATGTGTAGGAAATGCATCATGAATTTATGATATGAAAATGGTAGATAATGAATGTGATATTGATAATGATAATGATGAAAAGATAAATGATATGTTTAGTAATGTTTATGTAATGAAAAAAATGGCAATGTGATGATAATAGAATAATTATAATGTGGAATGCAATGAAATGAGATTATGATGGTAGTAAATGATAAATGATAAAATGATAATGGGATGATGAAGGATAATGATATGAGAGAAAAGGTAATGATAATAATAATTGAAAAATGGCGATGCTATAAAAATAATATGAAATGATAAATGAATGAAAAATGATAGTGATAATGATGATGATAGAAAATGAAATAGATAATGATAATGATAATGATAATGATAAAGAAAATGATAATGATAATGAGAAATGATGATGATAATGATAATGATAGAAAATGAAATAGATAATGATAATGATAATGATAATGATAAAAATGAGAAATGATAATGAATGAATGATATGAATGATATAGACATGATAATGATAAATGATAAGGAAATAAGAAAATGATAATGAATGAATGATAGAAAATGGAATCGAAATGATAAAGATAATGATAAAGATAATGATGAAATGATGATAAATGAAACAAATTTCCAAATGTCCTCCACAAAGAGTTCAAAACTACATGACAACCGTTAATGTTTTCATTCAGCCTTTCAGAACACTGATGTGAATCCAATATGCAGATATATATACCAATGATCTAACTAACATGCAACTAAATGAAACTAACCAATTTGTTGAGCCTGTTATAAGCATTCTTGAATCATCATAGAGCATTTGAAAATGTTGGAAGTATGTACAAGCATCAGAGGGGAAATTAGCGCCAATGATGACCTGAGTACAATTTTCATGATTTTTGATATAGCAAGCGAACACAAGTATCGAGGTATAATTGAACCGAGATGACCTGAGCATTTCTTGCATAAACAGACAAAGATTAACCACCCTTCCGATGCAAATGTGGAACTGTCATCAATGATATTGTTTTGGTAATTGTGTCTTGTGACATATTTGCATCAGATTGATCGTTAACCTCAAGACAGCAAACAAAAAAAAATCATTCCCGTTCCTTGCCACTCTAGTTTAGTACATCATCGAGTGGGCTCCAGAGTAATGATATCAAAAATCAAACAACCTTTTGTCAAAATGTAATACTATTATTTCATATATTATTAAGATATTTGGATCATCCAATAGACAATGATATGGTATCTGCTGAAAAGTGTTCATGATATGGAGCGATGATTGGATAAGGTTTTGCATGAGTTGGTTGTTTGTTTGCCTGATCGGATTTTTATGACATTGTCCAGCTGTCTTAGTATGCTTTGAAAGTTAAGTGCCCCCAGTCGGGTTGTTGCCCCGATTACTGACACAACTTGCGAAAAAGGAATATGTAATGATCAAGCCATGGTAAGACGTTTTATCACTCTAGGAAAATGACGGCAAGATGATGCAACTATAACCCTAAGATGCGGAAAAAGATGCGAAAAAAAGAAAACTGAAAAAGTCAAAGTGCAAAATAGGAACTAATAGATGGAGAGGTATAGATAGCGTCTGTTTGCCAGATTTTCACTATTTGTGTTTATTGCATTTTTTCTGATTTCTTTTTGATTTTTTTGTATTTTTTGTCAATAGACTGCCTGTTTGCCAGGTTTTCACCCTATGACATTTGCTGCTATTTTTTGAATTTTTTCAGGACTTTTTCTGCTGTTTTTTGAATTTTTTCAGGACTTTTTCTACTGTTTTTGAATTTTTTTAGGGACCTTTTCTAATTTTTTGTATTTCTTTAGGACTTTTTCTGATTTTTTTGTATTTCTTCAGGACTTTTTCTAATTTTTTTGTATTTCTTCAGGAATTTTTCTGGATGATGATAGTTGACTTAAACATAATATTTCTTGAGATGCATGATGTTGATGGGTTCGTCAAATAGGTCCCCTTCTGGCGTTGATAACTTGTAGGCTCTAGAACTATAGACTGCACTAACCACATAAGGTCCTAGCCAATTCGATTCAAATTTACCTTTATTTTCTCTGTCTTGTTGATTGTGTGGGTTCTCTTTTAACACTAGATCACCCACCTGAAAGGTACGTGGCTTTACTTTATGATTATAACTGCGAGACATCATCTGTTGGTATGCTTTCAAATGATCAACTGCTCTCTGTCTCTTTTTATCTAGAAGTTCTAACTCTTGTAGTCGAGAAACTTTGTATTCATCATCGGTTATGAGACCTTTTAGTGATACTCCGAGTGATGGTATTTCAACCTCTAAAGGCAATATGGCTTCTCCTCCATAGACCAGAGCA
>VDFB02295657.1:0-28774 GCA_007258455.2 Sequoia sempervirens
GGGTTATTTAACCAAATTTGGGGTATTTAACCAAATTTGGGGGGAAAATTAGGGAGGATTTGGATTCTTGGAATTTGGTTGTGAAGATTTTGGAAGGGAAGCTCAAGTTTTGGGATTTTGGAAAAGCTTGGATGCAAATTGGATTTTGGAGTTCTTCAAGCTTTGGAGGAGTTGGAATTTGCAACTCATCTTTTTCTCAAACTCTTCATTCAAACTTCAGATCACAGGTTTTCTTGTTTTATTTGTGTAAGAAATTTATATTTTCAGTTTAAATCTTGTTTACAAATTCTTTATTTGAATCTTGATTAGATCTTAAGAACAAATTAGATTGTTGTTGAGAAATCAAAATTTGCAATAAGAAATCTTCAATTTTAGCAATAGGAATTTAAAAAAGAAAAGAAAAATCATTGTTAAAATCTAGAGAAAGATTTGGAATTTTGTAGGAAACTCAATCTCTTCAAATAGAAATTTTTGGCAAATTATTTGATTTTTGAAATTAAATGTTTTATTTAGAAAGTTGATTTTTAATAATCAAATGGTTTATTTAACATTGGATGTTATAAGCAAATGGCTTTATTTATAAAGATTATTTTAATCCTTATCTATGATTGGGAAAATAGAATTAAATTATTAATTTAGAATTCCTTAATGTGGCCAAGTGATTTAATTTACTTTTGAGTGTGCAAATATTGTTATTTATTTAATTGATTACATGCACTATGTCCATTGCTTGGCTTGGGTTTAGGAAACCCTAACACTAGTTTATTAAGTTATCGGAAATGCTTTTGAAATGATGTTTTCGTTCATGCGCGATGTTGGGCAGTTGAGTCGTTTGTTATGTAAGTCTTCCAGAGGTTCCTAGAGGATAAGGGTTGTCATATTACGATGTCAACCATTTGTACTTTTCCTTGGATAGTGTGTATCAAGGTAACCTATTAATGTACCCAGTTTTCATGAACAAGAATTCTTTGTGCCATCCTCGAGTTTAGGAGTGGTTTTCTCCAGTCTGTGCCTCCTTTGGAAGGAGTGGACTTTGTATTTCGTATTCCTCCAAGTGTTTGGAGAGGATTTTGTTATATGTTACCTCCTTGGATTGGAGAGGTCATTTTATCGATTTTACCCATTAGATTGTGGTGTTGTACCGTGTAGGTGTTGTCGATAGGAGAGTAGCTCTTAGTGGGGGTCTGGCACATAGAGGGGTGCCAGGGTAACTCACATAGGGTTTTAAATAAGTGATAACTTAAAAAAAATTAATGAAAGACTCTCAAACTAATTAAGATAACTAATGCCTCTCTCATGACTCATTCACTTTTAAGGTTTGAGAGGAGACGAGAAGCACAATTTGTATGAGGGTCTGGCGGCTGGTAGAGTTGATCCAGGATAACATTCGGTTGCCTAAGATAGTTGAGCCAGGGAAACTCATAGCAAATGTCGTGTGACACTCTTTCTATGTCAACCAGATGTCAGTTTTGTTGTATTGTGTACATGATCATTGTTCTCTGAAAGCATTGTAACCTTGTGTTAAGTGATATTGTGGTTGTAGATGTTTCAGTTTAGTTATGTTGTAGCCTGTGTCTAGAGGTAGATAGTCTTGTAGGAATTCCTTGTTACTATCTCCTAGCACGGAGGGAGTGGACCTTTGGGTTCCATGTGGTCAGGTGGAACGTGCACCTTTATCCATTAGGTTGTCTTCTTGTTCGTGTGGATGAGATTTCCAGTTGGAGAGCTCGTGGGATCCAGTATCTTTTCATGTCTTAATCATTCAGTTGGAAACTTGTATTTTATTACCCCTCTTTGTATCGAGGTGGAAGTTGTAATATATAACCTTGCTTATTGGAATTGTCTTATTCGGGGAATGAGTGATGTAATTTTAATTGTAATCTGAATTCAAGTGGTAACTTATATTCTTGATGTAAATTATCATGTATGGTATGTATCTGTTCTTAAATCTTTAAGTAATTAAATGATATGTTTTCAATTCATGTTTCTTGTTTGAGGTTCAAAGTAAACTCAGTCTCGTAACCTTCTAGGGGTTGTTGGCAATTGGGTATTGAACTTGTATGTTAATTGTACTTAAACAAAACAAAAATTAGTACGTTTGAGTAGTAAATTGCAACTTTCCCTAGGGTCGCATGGTGGGCAATTACATTATCAACTACTCAAGCCCTTCATTTATGGTTCCAATCCTAAGGTTTAACAGATTGATTTTGAAACTTGGTGCTCTAGTTAGAAATTTCTATTGGTGGAGCACTCTTTCTTCCTTGTTATGATTGAGAACTATAGCTACCAATTCTTTCCTTTTATAACTCTTTGATATCATCATATTCCTTCATCCTTTCTATCATTTTATTTAGGTTTTGTTTGCTTCTTTTATCTGAACTAATAGACTCTATGATGTACCTTCATTGATATGGGGCACTATTTATTGTTTCAAATTTGGATTCTCCTAACTTCTAGTAGAAACCCTTATAGCATGTTCTAATTACTCTTATCTAGCCTTGTATATCCTCTTCTTATATCTCTCCTCTCTCTCTCTCTTGGTTTCTCTCTCATTCTCATGTATTTCTCATTAAACTCAACTCTACTAACATTTCAAATTGTTCAAAAATATCTCTTTGCTTCTTGTCACTCCTTTTTTTCCATTGGTGACCTTTTGATTTGGAGTTTTATTAATCCTTTTACTATCTCTAATGGTTAAAATTAGACCTTCCTCAAAGGTTGCATCCTTTCAAGATTATCTTTAGATTCCCCTTATCTAATTGCATTTCTCTAAGGGCCTAACCCCCTCTTACAAGGATAATATATAATAAAAAATGTTACAAACCATAAAACCTGGTCCTTTCCTAACTATAACTCTTTTTCCTTGATTTATTTCCTACCACAAATTATTTATTCATTGTTCTTATTTTCATCTTACCACTCTACCAGGTTCCTAGTAACAAAACCAATTGTTGGCAGAAATAAGTTTATACCAAAGTTCTAAGATTGATTTTATTGAGTGTTGTATTTATACCCTAGTACTTAAGGGTTAAGAGTAGGTTCACTAAAAATTCAAAAAAATATAGAAGGATGGGTAGAATATGAAAAAAACAAAATAAACTTGAAATATATGTTCATAATCTTTCATACATATATCAAACATCATAACATATCTTATATGCAATATAATAACTTTTGGTAAATATACTTGGGTAAAAGTACAAAGTTGTGTCACACTTTCAACCAACTTATCAGCACAAGTGAATTTAAATATTTTTAACTAAAAGCTAATTTTTGTCAAACATATGATCTAGCTAGATTAATTGTAGTTAATTTAGATATGGACACAAATTTTCCAAATAAAAATGTTCACTAAATGCATATGTAGCACCACTTTGAGGCTAATTTACCAAAAAAATATAATTATTCAAAAAACTTGATATTTCAACAACTACTAGTCATGTAAATAATTTTTATTTTTTTTATAAAAACACCCTTTTGTAGGTCTATAAATGTAGTTTTCATTATATATATAGTTATAATTTTTTTATTTTTTTATTTATTTTTATATATTTTTTATTTATTTTTTTACTATAAGTAGGTTATCAAGATGAAAACATAAGGTTGATTATCTTGTCAAGAAAAATACTAAAATTTATTTTAAAAAATAAAGAAAAGATGGTGCACTAGATAAAAGAATCTATGGCAAGATGGTATAATTTTTTTCCTATTTTGGATAAATAATTAAGACAAAAGGTGATGTCTCATGGAAAAAAATATTTTTCAATACATTCCCATTCTAATATTTATTTAAAAAATGTATTAATCAAAATTGATTAAAAAAACAAATCCATGCACTAAAACTTTAACTTATAAATACACAAAAAAATTGAAGGAAAAAAAGAATTTACTATATAAAGAGTGGTGTCTTAACTTCATTTTTAGCATTTTATGAGCAACTAAATTATAATGTTTCAATTTCATATAAAATTATATTCAAATAATTTTTAAATAATTAAAAAAAAAAACCATAAAATACACTAAAAACTAAACATTTTATTAGTTTATGTCATTTCAAAATTCAAAACATACATGTCACATTTTAATGATTCAAGTTAAAAATTTGGATCAATGTTGGTTGGCTCCTTTATAAAATTGACACAACTTTGTGCTTTTACCCACTTCTTATATCAAATTTCATTAATCTATCTCACAAAGTTATTCTTAATTATACATCATGTATTTTAATTTCTATACTTCTATTATTTATATCACCATATCTATACACTTTTATTTATGTAAATTTATCTATTTTCTATTTATATTTAGATATTATTCTAGATTATATTTTTTCCTCACTTCTTCTATCTTATCTAACAATCATTATATATGTATATGAAATCAAGAGATGTGTCCCTTTCCCTTTCTCATATCACTTAATGTTTTCTTTTGTCCAATTGGATATATTGAACCTAGTATGTGATATGTTCTTTCCTTTCCTTATAGGGGTTTATTCTACCTACAACCTCTCATGCAAACACCTAATATGAAAACTTTTTTTGCAACACAACCATAGAGTAGATAATATTCCACCCCTTGCATCAGGATTATACCGCTGCCAACTCACGTGCTTCAGGCCACATCATTTCAATATGACCAACTCAAGTTTCTCCATCTTTCATACTGTGTGTTGTCTCAAAAACTTAAATAGAAAAGTAAGAACTTATACCTACCAAAAGGATCAATACATCAACCGATTCCTCCAGATTTCCTCAAGCTTGCTAGGTTAAGAAATCTCCATAGAAGGAATACTTAGAACCAACATCTCCATGGAGAAACAAAACACAGAAGATTGCTCTGATACCAATTGATGGGAAATATGGACGGGCATCTCAGAAAGGGAATCTAAGATCAATAGTGCCTTCAGTAGAAGACACATACTACTATGCCATAAAACAGAATCATACATAGTTCATTTCTCACATCAATCCTTTCAAGAGAAACTCATGCTAATCAACCAATTTCAACAACATCATTAATAGATTCAATCAAATAGAACCAACAACCATGAAAGATGAAACAAAATACATGAACACATAGATATACGTGGGGAAAACCCTTTCAGGTAAAAAACCCCACACTCCAAAATCCCAGATCGCCATTGTATTATTCAACAACAAAAATATCATTACAATATAATATCAGGCTCACAACCTTTATAGGAGATTTACATCTTGTTCCATTCTAGAGAATATCTGATAGCACAACCCATCACGACCACCTCTCTTAGTGAGAGACATCTCTTTCGGCTACACAACCACATGACTCGACCATCGTCCTCTCAGCCTCTCTATCGAACAGCCGCTCAGCCTTTGCCTTTTGCAAGAATCACTTCTCTCTCGACTACCCAGCCTCTGTACCTATCCAACCTCTCAGTAACCTCGGACTACACCCAGCCTCTCAACCTCTCTATTGCACAACCGTTCGGCCTTTGCCTTCTACAAGAATCACCTCTCTCTCAGCTACCTAGCCTCTCAGCCTGTCCAACCTCTTAGTAACCTCGGCCTACACCCAGCCTCTCTCCCTGCTTGACTAGCTTGATTGACGCTCTATGTCCTCTGACTATTCAACTACCGCACCCCATTAGGGTTTCCACCTTGAGCCACATACCATCATCCAACATCCAATTATGGTCATTGGATAAGCAATCAAATAAATCTCCAACATCGAACTTAGGGTTATCCACCTAACACCATGTCGCCTAGTTGAAGAGACATTCATTACCATCTCACCAAAGTTCACCGAGCACATGGGCCCACATGCCATCTGTCCTCCATGTCATCACCACCTGTCGGCCTTCATCATGATCCACCATCCTTATCAGGTTCCAAGTGGTCCCCACATCCATCGGTATCCAAGTTGCTATATTGCTAGAAAACTGAGCTTCAAAACCTCATGTCAGAGGTTGTGAAGTTCCCAAAACCCACGACTTATCGACAACAAAGGGATCGCTCTATCACTCAAAACGTGAACTTTCAAACCTCATGTCAAAGGTTGTGGAGTTCTCAAAACCTGCGACACACCAACAACAAAGGAAGTAGCCTTCGCTTCACAGTCACTAAGTTGAGAGGTTATAAAACTTTAGAACCCCGCGACTTCAGTTAGAAAAACTTGAAAACCAGTTACTTAACATAGGACGATAATAAGAAAAACCCCAATAGATTCCCCATCTTGCATATGGGGTTAATAAGGTTGATTGTCGAGCATTTCCAAAACATGCCTGCCCCCGCTATCCTAGATACCACTCTCGACTCTGAGAGTGATGACACGGAGCCCAGTGGCTCAGATATCTTCCCAACCCTAGTTCAGCTAGAAAAGTCCTTAGCTCACATGCTAGGCCTTCTGGGAACAAAAACCCCACTCCCCTTTCTGGTAAAGCCCATGCTGAGCTTGAGATTGATAGCCCCTCCCTTTTGAACAAATCCTTTCATAAGAAACCCCAGGCTAAAAGTCTTGTTTCCTATTCTGAAGAATCCTCTGACTTGGAGGAGTCTGACGCCAACAAAACTGTGGTTAGTGTTGAACCTCTGCCAGACAAACATGCTAATTATGATTCCCCTATTACTCCTAACCCTAAGAAAGCTGATCCTAATATCAGTGACATGCCCTCTCTGGATTTTTCGAACCTAGCCAAAGCCAACTCTAAGTCCCAATTCAACCTCTTGGACTAGACTTTCACTTAAATTAATGAGTTGAAAATTAAAAATTGGGCCCTTCAAAGTAAGATTGAAGAACTGGTTGCTAAAATTGCTAAGATTGAAAAGAAAGATGTGGACAAGGGGGTCCATGGCCACAGTAATAGAGATTTTGATTCTAAGGTTGATTATATAATGAAGACCATCAAGACCGTTCCTAAGCAAAATAACAGAATGGCTAGACACAATGCCATTATCATTAACACTATGGGTGAGAAGCTTGATAAAACCCAGCAGGGCTCTCTAGTTGTGGATCTGGAGGAAACAGAGGACAAAATCCAGGACACGGACGCAGGCATTTCCAAAAGAACCAGAGCCAACCTGAAGCGCAAGGTTTCCCCTACTTCTAGTATGATTCAAACTTATAAAAAGGGTGTCAATGACATGCAGAAGTTGGAGGAGGAGACGGAGTCTATCCTCATGACTCTGAAGTAATGGCTGGGGTTTCTGTGCTTTCTTTTCTTTTCCTTTGTTTCGTCCTTTTTGGTTTTGTTCGGTTGGTTGCTGCTGATCTTTTCTAGGGCAGCTGGTTTCTGCGGTTGGACTTCTTAGTCCTTCTATTTTTGTTAAATTTGTGGTTTCGGTCCCTATAAAACCCGTTTTACCCTTTTATCAAAACATAGGACGATAAAGGAGGAAAACACAACTGCTCTAGGAAGTCAATCAAGCTAGTAAATTTGAGTAACATTTCTTGGCAAAAGATGGGGATGAAGTAAGAGAATCCTTAACCTCAAAATGTGAACCTTATAAAATTGTTACCCTATGAGTTAGATGTGAGGTAGAATTATCTAAGTCACTATAACCTGAGTCCATTGTGGAGGAAGGATGAGGAGGATTATAGGCCAAGCTAGGAGATATTTCCTCTTAAATTGAACAAGCTTAAAGCCAAGGCCATAACATGTTTGCAAATTTTGAGGAGGAGGATTTTCATAGAGAGCATTGTTCCAACAATGGGGATCACACTCTTCTATGGGATCACCATCATCCTTCTTGACAAGACTGCCAACATTAGTCTCCTTAATAAAAGCGCAATCATCTTCCTTAGAAGGAGGAGGATCAACATCAAGTACATTACAACTATTAATCACATTATCCTGCAATACATAAGAGTAATCATCTTTGATAGTGAGTGTGGATGATGTTATCGAAAGATCTAAGTGAATCAGGGTGACTTTACATTCTCCATTGAAGGATTTCGTAAAGTCTAGAGAACCCCAATCATCACCAAGACATGGATTCTCTTGAGCAGAGGTAGAAGGAGAAAACTTAAGATTTCTTGCTTCAGAAGGGTCTTCTTTAGGGATATCTATCTCAAGAGTATCCTTTATAGTAGGTGCTACTAGAGTAAACATCGACACATTGGAAGACATTGAAGGAATAAGAGTAGGAACAACTGAAAGCTAACCAGCAACTGCCATCTCACATAGGTGCATAGCCTCAGGGTTAGCCTTGACTATGACTACTCAATTGTTACAAATTAACTTAATAGATTTATGCAAGGTAGACGGGACTGCACCCATAGCATGAATCCATGACCTACCAAGAAGAAGGTTATAAGGTAAATTTTCTAACATAACATATATAAGGGTGGGTATAGTAATAGACCCCCAACCTCAAAGGCAAGACTGTCGTGCCTAGGGCTTGTCAACTGACATTATCAAACCCACGAATGTCAACAAAATAAGCATTAAGAGAAGATGAATCAATATTAATCTTAAGCAATAGATTAATGCTACATACATTGAGCACCAAACTAGTGTCAATGAGAGTATGTCTAATGAGGATATTATTAATGTTAACTATAATCATCAGAGGGTCCATTTGTTTTTGTACTTCTAGAGGAGGGAGTTCCTGTGTATAGAACGTAGTATTTGGAAAATCCACACAAATATGAGCCATCAACGCATTAGTATCTATTGGCCTAGCAGAGGTAGCCAAGAGGATATTCTGCAAGGCTTCCTGAAGCATACCTTGATAAACTAGAGCAAACTGAAGCAAGTCCCACAGTGAGATCTTAGTCAAAGTAACTTGAAGTTGCTCAACAAGATCGTAATCACTAGGTGCTTTAGTTGTAGGTTGATCAACATTTTGTTTATTCTTTCTAGTATTGTAAGTATGGGCTACCGCTCTATAAGAGGGAGCCATAGAATGATTAGGAGAGTCACTATCAAATGAAACACCATTAATAGAACAAATCCTTTTAGGAGAAGGACTAGTTGGAGTTAGGTAAATCACTGGTCTCTTAGGCCTTTTAGGGGTAAGAAAGACATAGATTGCATTTACATAATCATCATGCAACTAGTAGAATAATTATTTGAAGACACGTTCTCAACATCGATCCGAGGAGGATCAAATGTGGAAGGAGATTCATCATTCACTAATGCAACGTCCCTAGAAGAGAGTGCATTGGAATGAAAGGGAGATTCATCATTCATGAATGCATCATCTCTAGAAGAGAGTGCATTGGAATGAAGAGCAGGTAGAGTAACATTAAGAAAAGTATCAATGATTTTATCTTCTTGCAACAAAATATCCTCCGACACAAGAGGAATTTCACAAGAAGGATCAAAGATATCGAGTGACATGGGTAAAGCCAAATCACCATCACATGCATGAAATGGAACATCATTAACAGTTTGAATAAAATTAGTTATTGAACTCACAAAAGAGGATATTAAATTTATTTTGGTGACAGAACTAAGAAAAACCAAAAATCTAGATTTTCAGATTTTTTCAATATTTTCTAGGTTCTAGTAATTTGCATTTTCAAAGGTCTTCAGAGTGGAATTTGGGGTTGAAACTTGCATCAGTCCCTAAAATTTGGAAATTGAAGGTTCAATATTTTAGGGATTGAATTATTCCTCTTCGAGACCTTTCCAACGATGTAAACAGTTCTGAATTTCGAGCATCAAGTCAAAAGTTATGACCCCACCAAGTTGGGGTAAATAAATTCCTATATTTTTAAAAAATATCATGTTTCACATTAGATTCACCAAAATGTAGAGAAGGGGGATTCACTACTCATGATTTCTCTTCATTCAAAGAGCCTCATGGGGTGAACTTCCCAAACTACCTCAAGGAATAGCACAAGAGTTCTAGAATTAGAAAGAGTAGGTCACAAACATTTTCTAGAAAAACTAACGGGCTCTCAGCCAAAGGATGAAAGTGTGGTTCTGGGACAACAGTGTGGCGCACTGGCATCTCTATGGTGCATTGGCGTCCATATGGACTAGAAAGCGAGAATGTCACATAAAATAGCTTAGTGACTACTAGCAATATAATTACTGAGAACTTCAAAAGTACTAGAAAATAACAGAATGTGATAAAGTTGAAATAAAGTGAAATAGAAATGATAAAGATAATAGGAGGTAGAAAGGAAATTCTCAACCACGAAAGTGATGAAGCCTCTAGCACGTGAATGTCTTCAATACTTGCATGCGTAAGATCTGGAGAAAATGTTGGGGCTATATAGGGGTTTGCCTCAGTCAAACCCCCGTTTTGGTGTTCCCACCTCCACAGATAGCCAACTAGATAGAGAGAAGGAAAGTATGCGATAAGTGATAAAAGAAAACCCCGCTCAAGGAGGAGAACCCGTATCACAAAGTATATGTGATAAAAGCAATCCCTGCTTGAGGAGGAGAACTCGTATCACAAAGTAAATATGCAATGCATAGGGGATGTGTGAAATCCCAAGATGCTCGCAAGCACAAGATAAGGGAGATAAAGCTACAAGGCTTAAGGAATCCAAAGAGGGATATTCAAGAGCTAAGAGTGTTGCAAAAGTGTTGTAAGGGTGTGAGAGTTCAAGGTAGAACCCAAGAAGCCAAAGCTAGAGATAAGTTAGAGTGAAGCTAGAGATCAAATGAATTGAAAAGATGACTTTTAAAGAGGGAAAAGAAGCTTCTTGGGAAATTACAAGGCATCTTGAGCCGTTACCACAAACCAAAGGAGTTGACAAGTGGCAAACATGCATGGAAATGGTCATTTGAGCATTGAAACATAGTAGGACACAAGCGTGGTTTGCAGATGTCCACACGACATGCTAATGTCCAGACACCTAATGCTACAAAACAACACAAATGGGAAAAGCAAAAGGTTTGATGCAAAGTAGACATGCAATGGTAGCTACTAAAGAGTGGTCTTGAGCATCCTGAGAAGGGAAAAAGGTTGATGCGGGGGCTAAAATTAGCCTACGTAAATGCTAGGGGAGTGGACATGAAAGCTGATACAAGAATGTGTGTGAAATTGAAAAGGGTGCAATCTTACGACATTATAGTTGTTTGTTGATTAAAACCTAGGAAAAGCTTGCTCATAAAAATACATCTAGGTTTTGGTATGCAGTAGCTTGGGTATG
Source organism: Sequoia sempervirens (assembly GCA_007258455.2). Taxonomy (NCBI): domain Eukaryota; kingdom Viridiplantae; phylum Streptophyta; class Pinopsida; order Cupressales; family Cupressaceae; genus Sequoia; species Sequoia sempervirens. Next base: position 11,089 of record VDFB02295657.1, read on the forward strand.
GCTATGTTAAACTCTAATAAAATTATAGTTTTCATCATTATGATCACTCAATTATATAATGATATGATAATCAATTATATACCTTGATCTAGGCATGAAGAGTATGGAGCATGGAGAGGTGCTAATCACTTTTCATCCTCAAGATTGGTTTAAGTTGTGAGAGAAGAGAATATATGGTTTACTATCTTATTTCTAGAGGTACCTTTCAAATAACATATTAGGGCTGATAACTTACTAGTGCATCAAAAATATGAATGCTCAAAGGATCACCATTTTATATTTACACAAGGATCAACTAGTAAGTCCTTGATATGAATAAAGGTTATGCTAATGGATTGGCTCAAGAGGTTATCACACTCTCCTCCACTTAAAAATATATAAATTTTATTTCTGGCCTAGCCCAAAAACAAATAAGGGATGATTGTTTTGATTATACACCCAATTTATAAACATCATTGGAACACATGAGTTCAAATAAACACATAGTGATGAAATTAAAGTTAGGCCTACCTATAAAAATAATTAGTTATTTATTTTAATCGTCAAGATCACCCTAAGGTTCAAGGAGAGTGCATACATGAGGTCTCTTGGGATGCACAAGTGAAGAGTGATTTTGATCCTCACGGTTGAACTAAGGTGCTAGATGAGAGCATACATGATAAAATCATGACAATACACAAAAAAATGATTTATTAATTAAGATTAAATAATTGAGTGAGAATTATTTTCAAAAAATTTGATATTTAATAACATGTGAAATTTTGCAAAAATGTTATTAGTCTTGAATTAAATCAAGTCTTCAACATACGATTTCACTACATTCATAAAGGATTTAGAACAAAAAAAAAATCCCAATAAAATAGTAAATTAACATTATTAAAATGGATGCTACCAAGAGATTTCTTGTGATTTTTTGATTAATTCTATAAAAAAATCATATGCAAAATTTATGCTTATTACAAAACAACGTGAAAAAGTGAGCTTCAAATTTAAATATTAGATAATTAATGGGAAAAAATTACCTATATCTCTATTAAGTTCTTGGAACTAGCTTTCTAGTGCCTATAGAAACACAAAAAAAACCAACTCTCTAAGAAAAAATTATGCTCATTTGAAAAAATAGCTTATTTTAGGTGTAAAAAGTGCCCTTTGGCCTAGGAGGTGGAGCACTTCCAAATGGGTGGCACCCAAGAAGCATGAGGGTGGTTGGATAGAGGGATTTGTTAGAGAATCACAAGGGTGGAGCACGAACTTTTGACCAATGATGGAATTTATTTTCCTACCAATGGTAGTAGGGGAAATAGGTTTATAGTACAATTGACAACAATTTAAGCCACCTAGCAAGTATTTTAAAGCCTTGAAAGGGGGTTATGAGATCCAAACCTACTACTTATGTTAGCGATGGGAGCATAAGCTACGAGGCATCTTGTGACTTGCTTAATTTTTTTCTTATTTTTTATAGATAAAGAGATTTTTTTATTTAAAAAAAAAATTCTTTAAAATTTTAATTTTTTTTTTAAATTATAAATTAAAAATAAAGAAAAAGGTATCTACTATTATGCCTATGTAAAGGTTGTACGACTTCTTTAGGTAATATTTTTTCAAGATTTAGATTGCAAATTTATTTGATTTGAGAAAATTGATAATCAATTTATAGGTTTTGGTATTTTTGGATGTAATGGCAAGGTCTATTTTATGTCAAAATACTCCAAGATATATACAACCTACAAAATATCAACACAAATCCTACACACAAAAATTTCCAAATAATTTGTGCAACACCCACAAAATAAAAATTAGACAAGAGAAAATGTCCCATTAAGCATGCCAATATACATTCAAGATATAAAAACAAAAGGAATTTTAAAGCAATACAAAAACCCTATGTTCTAAAACAAGCATATAACCTAAGATTGAGCTAATGAGAGTTCAAATAAAAAATGCTAGACAATCTTTACCAAAACAAAACATATTTGTTTAACTTGATTTCTTGAGATACAATATATGTGATTTCTCAAGGAAGTGTGATATTTTTGTAGCATGTACCTATCCAACTTTCAAGATCATTAATTCTTTGATGAATAATTGGGTTGAATTTATAGAAGGATGTGAATGGAAAGGATTTGATATTTGAATGAATGTTAAGATCAATTGAGATGAATGGATAATATTCATTGACTAAGAATATTCAAGAGGGAGTTATGATGGCTCCTTAGTAGGACCTATATTTGGTGAAGGTAATTAATAACTTTTATTTATTTATTTTGAAATTAGGTGTACACATGGACTAAAAATAGAAGGGAACCACAAAGGATTTATGATGGCATATGAATGGATAATTATATTTTTATTATTTTAGATAAATAAGTGAAAATAGATTTATCTATTTTAAAATAAATGAATGATCATTAGCCTAATTAACTAAATAATATGGATTAATTATTTAATTAATTAGTGGTGGTAAATGAATAGGGGAATTAACATGATAATGAAAATTATCAACATGGTATAAGGATGTAATGTTAGGTGTGACATTAGAAGGTGACATGAGAATTAAGTGTCTACACCAGTGAACCAACCAAAATTAGAAGAAACAAATAGGCTAATACAAGTAGCATCAACAATTTTAATTTACATAACATTTTCCTTTGATATTAATTAACACTAATCATTTTGTTTCAATGCAATTGAGGAAAGAAGGAAAGCACTCCAAACCATATTACAATTTATTTATTAATACATGTGAAAATATAATTTACACCAAATTTTCATACAATAGGAAAAAATAATGGCATCATCATTCAATAAATATACACATTGTAATCATAATAAAAAAGGTTACATAATGATTAAGGTAGTCAATGAACAATAACACACAAGGGAATGGTGACAACCACCAACACCAAAAAAATTGAGTGTGATGGTACAACAATACTCATGTAAGAGAATCACATAAATAAAATAAATGTAATTAGGTACAATGACCCACTAGACAATAGGAGGTCACTAGGTCTAGGCATAGTGTTTCATCATGCTAGTCTTCAAATCCACATGGATGAGATAAATCCACATGGAGAAGAGAAATACAATGCCAATACAATAGGAGCTTCTCAAGACAATAAAAATCAATCTTATTAAATGTTATTCCCCTTCATGCTTTTCACATCGATATAGTCCAATTATTAATAAAAAATAAGGTTCCACTCTACTCCTAACTTTGTAGTTTAATCTTAGTTGAAGTTGTTCAAAAGGCCATGACATGGAAAAAGAGGCTAAAAAGCATGAAACCTATATCTAAAATGTATGAAATTTCCTTTCCAATGTGAGACATTATGTCCCATAAAATTAAAATTAAAATTACGTCTTAAAATAAAAATTCCACATTTTTACAATTTCAAGAACCATGCAAAAAGCTCAACACCATTAATGGAAGCTTTACCCTTTTCACTATTCACTAAATTTTTTCCTTAATTAAAAAATTTATAATTTCAAAATCAAATAATATCCTCTTTCTCTAAATAGGACAGTCTAAATAGGATAGGAATCATAGTTTTTCAATCAAATATTTTTTGTGTCAACTTTTGAAAGGTTTTTGGGTCATTTAACATTTATCAAGAAAGCTACAAAAATATTTTGAACAATTTTCCAACAATACCCTTTTATTTTGAATCCATCCAACCCCATAAATATGTAATAAAAAAATATAAAAAATTATATCATAATAGTACTAATTGAATGTCTCAAAAATAAAAAATATCAACTTAAAATAAATGTATTGATATATTATAAGAATTCAAATTCAATTCCAACATAAAGAATGAGATATCATATGCATCTGCCCTATGTTGACATGATAAAAAGAAAGAACATAAAAAAAAATCATAAATAATAATAGAAGAATATATTTCCTTTTTAATACAATTTTCAAATAAATTGGAGATCTTCCTTTCTCCCAAAAATACTGAAAGCAAGGTTTTCAAATATCCTTCTTCTCCCATGGTTTAGTAATCCACACACAATTGAAGTATCCATATTCATTTAAAAATCATCCACTCACACAGGAGGGCTCAAATAAGGAGACAAATAGAGAAAATAACAAGTAATTAAAACCTTCTAAAATTCCCTAAAATCTCCAAAATGGCATTTTCTCCTCTTCGCACCAAATAAGTTATTTTAAAAAGGGTTATTTCACTTATATATATTTTTCTAATTGATATTTTTCTTTCAAAAAAATTACTAATCAATATATTTAAAATGATTATTTAAAATATATTTAAATAGTTAATATAATAATTTCACTAAAATCAACTAATGTTGTGGTTACTAAGTAGTTGGTTTGTTGTAGTCTGGTTGTGTTATTGCCTAGATGATTATGACCGTTTCTTGTTGTCTAACTGACTCAGACAGTCTTTGTTGGTTGTTAGGGCTCTAGGTCTTAATTAAAACATAGTTGTAAAGGGTTTAAGGTTCACTTCAAAACCTATTCTTTGTAGCTTGGGTAGTCTTGTGTATCTTTTGAGTGGCTGATGTCGTTGGGTTGTTGATTGCCTCTATTTCTATCCAATTATAGCTTTCCTCTTATAGGGTTTCAAGTCCCTGCAAAGCCTATTTGTAATGGGTTTTGGGTCCCACCAAAACCTATTTTACCCCTAATAAAAAAACTAATGTGTTTAACTTATATAAAATAAATAAATTATTGCATTTCAAAATACTCACAATATTGAAATGTGAAATACCAACTCAAACATATTTTACCTTTAAGTGAAATGCATAAATTATTCTTTTTAATAATTTTCACTTAGATAATTCCTTCTTGATTAAAATTAATTTTATCTTGTTAAACTATGCATTTAACTTAAATGTGATAGCTTACATTTAATAGGAGCTCACAAAGTTAATTAAATCTATTTACTAAATTGAGTTGTATATTAATATTCCTAATAAAATATTGATTTATTCTAAACACTTCAGGAAACCAACTTACAATTCAAGAATAAAATAACACACAAGAAAAGTATACAATTTTACAAGTTTGACACGATAGGGGATTATGAATTGAAATGATTTAGATTAGTGGTCAACTAGATAGCCATAAGGAAAATCCTTTTATTTACAATTGAATAGAATGGGTTAAGAAACCAAACATACCACAAGAATCACAAGGTCTCTAAATTGACCACGAGGACTAGGTATGGTGAGAAGGTTAAGTGAATACATGTCTTTCTCTTGCATATCCTTCTATTGGTTAAAGACATCTTTATATCTTGCACACTTAAGGTGATACAAAAAAAAATGACAATAGAGATCATAGTTGAAGAAACACATAATAACTAATGAAGACATGCAATTTAGCAAGGTGCATATCCATCCTACAATTATATCATATCATAATCAACCAATATTACCTTTAATCGTATCATAGAAACATCAAGAAAAGGAAATAATTAAAACATGGGTGGGTAGTACACAATAGCTCAATATATGAAACTACATGCAAACTAAAAATAGGCACATTGTCTAGTGTTTATAAAGAACTTCCACCCACAATGATATTTTCCCTCAAAACAAAAGAATTTGTGGGCTAGTTGAGGAGATGGTGATACATTTCTAAGAATTTGGAAATATTATTTCCTTTGTTGGTAGTTGGATTATACTATGTAAGTAATTGGTACAAGTTCTATTGAATTTTGTCACATAACACATCTGCTTAAAGCTCTAGGTAGGTGAATTTCCATTCCCATGCATCATATAAGATATAGGATTTTTTTAATTTTAATTTTGAATTTGTCCCTATAAAATATTTTAGCTTTGGAAAATAATAGATCCTACCAAAATTTCTTATGAGTAGTGAAATGGCATGCCAATTTGATGATGGATCCCTAGATTTGAGGAATATTCAATTAAAGATCATTGTAGTGAGGGCCTATAAAGGAATGGTGCACGTAAATGTAGAAGAATAGTTGGTTTATCTTTTATAAAGTTTTAGGAGCATTTCATGTGGTGTTTTTTGTTACATGACTACCCAACCCTGTGCCATTACGAAAAATAAGGTCTACTAAAGAAAATAATATTGCATTAATTAGAAAGGGCCTAGTAGTGATGTGGACTAGTGGTGGAGCTTCAAGAGAATATTTATTTGTATTAAAAGAGACCTCACAAATTGTTAGATTTTAATTTGATATTTTCCCATTCAATAGCATGCATACAATTATACTTGAAATCTCTATTAGGCTAGCCATAACACATCAAAATCACAAAATAGATTGATGGAGGTTATTGAAAAATTCTTTAAGGCATTGTTCTTCAACCATGAGCAAAGAAAATTAAATATATTTTCTATAGTGAAGAATTTACTATGGTCATGAAATAAAGAGTCATCAAGCACAAAGAACTACCACTATGCTCATCATTAAACCTATCATTAAAATACCTTAAGATTAAATATATATAAGGGTTAACAACCTCATGTGAAGGTAAAATATGTGTGTTAATATCACTAGGGCCCTTGTGGAAAGATGAAAAAAGTGAGCAATAGTCAGGAGAACCTATAGGTGAACTCAAAAATTTAGTGTGGTATGAATAAAGGACATGCTTACTAGGTATAAAATCATTGCATGAAAGAGGGTCCCTAGATGTATCATGAGATGTTAGGGATAAAGTATCACCAATATTAAATAAAACATGGGGAGGAGATGTTAGGGATAAAGTATCACCAATATTAAATAAAAGTGATGCAAATCAATCTTAACCTCTACAAAATTGACTTGGGGTGTATAATTGATCTAAGTCATGTAGAACTGATTTGGCATTAAAAAACTCCATAACATCTACTCACTTTCACCTTCAAGATATTTGAAATGTCAAGGTGGTATTTAGAGACATTGTTGGGAAGTTTATTGACTCAATAGTTGAATGAGTTTTACCAAGTCAAACCACTTGGTGGATTGAATTAATGGTGATGAGGAAGATCAAATACAACACACATAGACATGCAGATAGCTAATATGATGATGATGATGATGATGATGATGATGATGATTATGCATATTTGTTTCCTTTTATGCTTATTAGAGTCAAGAACTACACATTTAAAAAAAAAAATTACATAATAAATGTCTTTAAATGCCATATTATAGCAACCCGTCACATGAAAAATGTGTTAAGTTAGCTCATAATGACTAGTAGAAAGGAGTAAGAATGTTTGAATTTAAATTTGGTGCTTTAGGATTTGAGGTTCATTTCCACTCACAAGAATTCACAAGAATCAATATTGCACTACTTGAAAATGATTAAAAAAAAATGTTATTTTGAAATAGTGAATGTATGAAAATCAACACCATTAGAATTATATAAGAAATGCATAAAATTTAATATAAAATTAACTAAAAACAAACAAAAACAATAAATTATTAAGTTTGTTTTCTTTTTCAAAAAGAATATATAAACCAGTACAGAAAGCTAGAGATGCGATACGTGTTTGATGCAAGTCGACAATTTAATTAATAATAAGATGAAATTATGCCAAATGCCATTTAAAAACCTTTGCATTTTGCTAATTGAATCTGGGCATTACTTAGCAGTAGGCCTAATCATGGAACAATGAAAAGCTAGTCGTTTGCCATAAGATGACACTCTCTCTGCAGCTCCCCTTGGCATACACGACCTCAACATTAGCGTTGGAGCGTGACAACTACAAGGCGAAGGTTGTTCCTTTTCTCTTTCGCTTCTTCTGCTCTTTTATTTTTTCTGGCTTTGTCTGAATTCTCATGGCTGACCTTTTTCTTTGGGTTTGGTGTAGTACGATGCCAAGAAGCTTCATACCCGCCTCATCAAAGCTGGAAAGTACTCTGATGTCTTTCTCGCAACTAAACTTGTTCAGATGTATGGGAAGTCTGGAAATGTCGAGGATGCGCGGCATATATTTGATGAAATGTCTCAGCGAAGTTTAGTGTCATGGAATGTCATGATTGAAGTTTATGTTCAATGCGGAGAGGCGGAGGAGGCGCTGAAACTCTTCCGTCTAATGCAAACAAAGATGATAAAATGAGCAATTTTACTGCAAGCAGCGTTGTCAAGGCATGCGCTGTCCTCTCAGCTCTTAAGCATGGCAGGGAATTGCATGCCCACATCATAAGAAGTGGAATTGAATTGGATGTTGTTCTGTACACTACTCTAATTGAAATGTAATGTAAATGCGGGAGCAAATCGGATGCATGTAAAGTGTTTGACGAAATGCCCATGAGAAATGTGATTTCATGGAATGTTATGATATCCGGTTGTGTAAGGAATGAGTTCGAGGAGATGGCAATGAATCTTTTTCTACAAATGCAATAGATGGGTGTCAATCCCAATCAGTACATCTATTCCAGTATAATAAAGGCATGTGCAGGTTTGCTACTCTTGGGGGAGAGTAAACAACTACATGCTCTGGTTTGTAAAGCTGGATTGGAGTCAGATGTCTTTGTTGGGAGTGCACTGGTTGATGGTTATGTTAAATTTGGGAATATTGAAGCAGCACAGATTATTTTTGGGAGAATGTCTAGATGGGATGTGGTTTCATGGACCACTATGATTGGGAGTTATGTCCAGGTGGGGAGGGACGATGAGGCTCTCAAACTGTTCTTCCAAATGCTGGAGCACAATCTCATGAAACCAAATCACTTCACATATTCAGGGGTGCTTAGGGCATGCTCCAATTTAGCTGACATGGAATCTGGTAAACAGATTCATGCACACCTTATAAAAACATTATTGGAATCAAATACCTCTGTGGATAATTCTCTTATTAGCATGTATGCCAGCTGTGGAAACATAGAGGACTCGCGGAAAGTGTTTGATTTGATGTCAAGGAGGAATGTGGTTTCATGGAATGCCATGATCTCAGGATATGCTCTGCATGGAAATTGTGAGGAGGGGATTAGATTCTTTAAGCAAATGCAACTTGCAGGGATTAAGCCAAACCATATCACATTTGTTGGTGTCCTCTCTGCTTGCAGCCATGGAGGCCTTGTAGAGCAAGGTCGTGGCTTCTTTCATTCAATGAGTGTAGATCATGGCATTGAAGCAACAATGGAACACTATGCTTGTATGGTTGATCTACTTGGTCGTGCAGGTCGAGTGGAGGAGGCCTTAGATATTATAAGACAAATCCCACAAGAGCCTACAGCTCTTATATGGCGGACTTTGCTGGGTGCATGTAAAGTCCATGGCAATTTGGAGCTAGGCTATCCTGCAGCACAGGCTCTCTTGAAATTGGAACCCAAAGATTCTGCTACATATGTGCTGTTGTCAGGTATGTATGCTACATATGGTAGATGGGATGATGTGGCAAAATTAAGAAAAATAATGAAAGACAGCGGTGTGAAAAAGGAGGATCCAGGGCACAGCTGGATTCAGATCAAGAATAAGGTGTATGAATTTCTTGTAGAAGATATATCAAACCAACAAAGGATGATGAAGGTTTGGTGGCAGAAAATAAACTGCTATTGTGGAACCTGAACATTAAAAGGATGATGAAGGTTTGGTGGCAGAAAATAAAAACACTCAAAGACTAAACTCCACTCCAAGCATGGAAAGATAAATCACACAAAGGAAAAACATAATACACAAATTGTGTAAAAAATAGACCAAAAATTTTCCTAATTGACCTTCCATATTTCTTCGGCATACCCATTCCACACCAAGGTGCGATTGTTAGTTATACAAAATTTTAATATATGTAATAATTAATATTAGGTTAAATGTAAATATCCTATATAATAATAAATAAATATATATTTAATTTAAATAACAAATTTAGTCTCAAAATTTAATTTGAACTTTAGTGGATGGTATAATACCACCCTCTCTCACACAAATAAATTAAATGGTTTGATTTCTTATAATTAATTTAAATAATAATATATGTAAGATATATTATATAATTAAATAGCATAAATTAAAATTAAACATATATTATATGTAATTCTTTTATTTAATAAATATAATATAGTAAATATAATTATTATATATGTTATTTTATAATATATAATATTAATATTAAAATTTTTAATATATATATATATAAAATCATTAGGCAATATTTTGGTGTATTTTTTTGCATACATTTGTGTAGTACATGAGGTCAATTGGTAGGACCTCTGAATTAGGAATATAATCAGGTTCCATAGAAGATCATAGGAGTCAATACAGAGAGATATTTCGACAATACTATGTACCCATAAAATATTATGATAATATCTCCAACCCTAGCACTCTATATATATGAGTATGCAATAAAAACCATGTGTTGTAAATTACTATATAATTTAGACATCCATCTCTATATATAAATTTCAACACCAAATCAACCTTAGTTAGCTAAATAGTGTTATCCTAACGTTTCTGTAACTATTGCATGATTCTCTCCAAATCCCATGCTCTTTCCTTTTTGACTACTTGCACCTTACAAGTTGTCATAGTTGTAATTAGAAACATCAAGATTGCAAGGTGTATGGAATGCTACTCCTTTTAATGCACCAAATCCAAATGTTAGGCTAAAGATAGCTCCTTCAATGCTTTGAAATGAGATAGGATGCTCAAATGTGTGTGGATGTGAAACAAATGTAATTAAATGTCTTTAAATAATTACGTCGAAGGCGTGTCCCTATTTGAGCTTGTGAAGCTCACTTTGCTCGTCAATGGTTCACGACACCCGAGAGACCTGCAAGGGGGTTAAACCAATCTTAGCTGTTGTGCATCATTTTTCGTCACTTTTTCCGCTATTTTTCATCGCTCTTTATTGTTTTCCCCGCCGCTATTTGTTTCTGCTTCGGTTTTGACGATGAACACTCGTTTGCAATTATTTCTGCCCGCATAAGGTTTCCTAATATAATATTTTTCGTTTACTCATGTTTTTCATGTTTTCATTGTTCCCACGGTAGAGACGCCATTTTTAATGCTTTTCCATCATCACCACTTTTATAAATTTATAGTTAGTATTCTAATTATAATTTTTAATTACTTTTATAATTTATTAATTTGAACTATCATTTATATTTTCTATTTATTTTATAATTAATTTATTTTTATAAAATAATAATCTATTAATTTTATAATTTATATAATTTTATATTTGATAATATTATGATTTTATTAATTGCATATGTTTATTAGATTATTAATTTTATAATTTTACTAGTTTTTTTATTTTATTATTTTTTAATATGATTTTTTATTAAAATTATATTTATTTATATTTTCTTACTTCTATTAGTTTATTATTTTTCAAAATTTATGATATTTGAAGTTTATAAATTTAATCAAGTTTTTTTATATTAATATAATGGTTAATATACAAATAATAAATATAATATATCAATATAATAATGACATCAATAATAAATATTTATATAATAGTTAATATATTATTCTATAATAAAATAAATAAATAAATAATAATTTTAAAATTATTTTCTAAATGATATATCAATTCATATATTTTATAATTTATAACATATCCCACAGTAAGATTGAATTCAATGATATTTATGGATTTATTAGGGACATATTTTAAAGAACAGTGCATAATTTAAATGAAATGAAGATCCCCTCAGATTACGAAACTCTGGCAACGGCATTTACCGGCAGTGTAAACAGTAAAAAGTGATGGACGAACTAAACTGTTTCTTGGCTTGATTGTCTTCAAAATAATTTTGAAAATTTGTTTTTATAGATTATGAACAATATATTCCTCAAATCAAAGACAGTTCTTAAAATAGGTAGATTTTACCGTTTAAAAAAAGCAGTATACGAGGCTCAAAACAACACTAACTTCTTGTAATTCTTGATGATGATGCTGTACTGGTTGGCAATGAAGATAGTTTTGATCCAGAATCAATTGAAAACTGATCAGACAAAATATTGACAGGCTGCTGTAAAGGACTATTGAATGCTAATGGATGAAGACAAATTTACAGTAGTCTGTTGAACTTGTTCTTGTTGTGTTAACGGAGATGGCACACCTGGGTGTTGGTGAAAAGGCACGGGTTGTTGTGGTAAATGAGGAAGTCCAGCAGGAGGCCTATAATATCCCAGTGATGAAGGTGGATGACCCCACGATCCTAAGTTTGCACCAGCTGGATACATTTAAGGCATACCAGCCGCAAGGAAGCAGTATAGACTCTTGGATGGAAACAAAAGATAATGGAAACTCTGGCATGTGGGTTTCCTTTCTCAGCCCACACAAGGACCGTCGCAGGCCATTTCCAACAACTCACCATCATATTTTGGGATACACAAGATTTAGCTCCAACTTATTTTTTTGATATGGAACACCAGTGACAGCAACAAACATATTGATCTTAGAGGTAGAATAAGATGCTTTATGTATGTTTTCCTCGTCATTTCAGGGGATTCTGCATTGTGTTGGGTTGCGTTTTTTAATCGTTGTTCATAGTGGGTTTTGTCCAGGAGGTTGGCATTAGAAGGTTTGCTCCTCGTGGTGGGGATGAAGGGAGTTCTGCTTCTTCTAATATATTGGAGGAGATTGTTTGGAATAAGGGCTCAAAAGTTCCACAGGCAAGCTTCTACATCAATGCTTCTGATTTTTTTTTAGTTTTAGTTTTATACAGTGGTGTCTTCTTTCTTTCACTGCTAATTGGTAAATTTTGTCATCCATAGTTGGATGCAATTGTTTATCTTCTTTCTTACGTGTGCCTTGGCGATGTAAACCTAGGCACCCTCTATTTTTCCCTTACTTCTCCTCTAGTTCTAGCAATTAGCACATGAAAGCCCCTATGATATATCAATTTAGTCTATTCCCTTTGATGAACATTTAAGTTATTTTTCTACCCATTGAACTTGACTTTTTCTTTGTTTTTGTTTTCAAAAGATTAAGAAAAGAGTGATCTATTAAGTTTCTATGGTATTCAGGGTTTAAATTGTTTCCTCTCTCGTTAAATTTAAAAAAGAAAACAGAGGCTACAGAGTTTTCCTCAATGACATTGGTTTTTGTGTTTCAATTGTCCAGAAAATGCTTGCATTCTATTTCTGGCAGACACAAAAAATGCCTATGGGATTCCTTACATACAACAGAATAACATTTTCCAATGGATTGTATTTGATGGTAGTAGCAGAGATGACAACACAGTTTATCTATGCTTCCAGAGTATTGGAACAGCTAAAACTTCCAGAACCTTGGCATTATAACTACAAGGCGATTATATAGTCCATAAATACAGTATAGCAACCTAGTTTGGACATAAATTTCAAAATTACTCCTATCTAGCTAGTCTGGCCTTCTTTTGACAAATACAAACAAGTTATTTTACTTATGCTTGGAACACAGCCTATATGTACAAACATCAAAACACAAAAAGACTTCATAGCTGTACAAATCATGACCAGGGTATAGCTTGGAATCCTGAGATCTTGAAAGAGCCCAACGTAACATATTAAGAGAGTCTTTATTTCCTTTGCCTAACTCACCTGTGGATATGTTTAACCCTTCAAAGGATGGAGAAAGAATCTTTGTGGATATCTTTGCTCCCTTGGAATATGGTTCATTCAAATTCCACAATTATACACCTACACCAGGAATGTAGGTGTGTTGTATAAATTCTGGTTGATTCTCTCAAGCAATGTAAATTATATTCTCCAGACTCTGTTGCATGATTCTTACAATCAATGCAAATTGTATTCTCTCAACTGTGTAGCAGACAAGTAGCCCCATCTGGTAGAAGCTTGATATTTTCTAGCTTCAAAGACCATCATGTGTGTGTCCCACTTTAGGAAAAAAATGGATATCAATATCTTGAATGTTTTTTTTTGAACTCAATTAAGGCTCTCCCACTATGATATTATTCAAATATTCAAATGAATCCACTGCAAAAAAAAGTCACATGATGATGATGAGGATATGCTACTACTGCTCTGGTTGTCTGATTTGGAATTTAAAATGGAGAAGCAGATTGAAGGCAGTGAACCAGATCAATGTGGAGACCAGATTGAAAGTGGAAGTAGAGAACCATGTCAGTGTAGCTGCTGAAGTGCCTTACTGGTTGTCTTTTTTCATCTTAGATGGTTTACGTTCTCTCTAGCTCACGAATGATTCTGTAATTATCCCCTCTTTAGCTTGATTCATCATTTCAAGGTCCACATATGCCTGATTTAGGATTATCTCATTAGAAAGAAACTAGGGCTAAAATGGTTTTTCCACTCTATTTTACTTCATTGAAATCAACGTCTAAACAGAGTGCATAATGTAGAAGCCACCGCCTCTTCTGGAAAAAATCTAGTCACTCAAATTGCAACCATATGATGTAAATGGAATAGTTGATGTCCCAGCCATGACTAAAAATAGTTGATCTCATTGTTCATCAGGTGGGTTGAATGTAAATTGCCTACCTCAAAGCTAGTCCAAAAAATTGATGAAAGCGGTCATTTTCATGTCACATGGTTGAATAGACATCTTAAAATTTAAATTCAGTCTCATGTTACAGCTTCAACATGACCCTCTTCTTAGACTGCAAGTGATGTGAACGAGAATTTTCTCACCTGCTTCGGTATTTGCATACATCAGTGATGCAATTGTAATTGTAATTACTGCTTTCAACAGCACTAAAATGGAGTTTTTAATTGTGGTCTCACCAGTCCAAACATAGATTTAATGCAAATCTCCCTATAGCATCTTGGGACAAGTATAAGTACTAAAAGCCCCATTTAAGGATCTTTATAAAGAGACCAAATAAATCCCTTTCTTGACTATTTTAAAAACCCACTCGAAGTCCAATTTTAAGCCACAAATTTTAATCCAATTTGAAAAAGATGTCTTTGATAGAGAAAATCCATAAAAAACAAGAGAGATTCCAACTTCACTCATTTAGCATTCGTTTGGATGAATTGCAGAAAGCAGGTAGTCATTTGGAGAAAGTAACAGAGATCTCTTACCTTAGTAGCCTCTTCCTTCATATTCTCTTCCCTTTTCACTTGATCATCTTGTTGCACCAGAAGTAACCACTTTGGTAGATTTAAATCATTCTCAGAACTGCAGCTGATAGTGCAATGGATATTCAAATGAAATTATCATTCTATTCATTAACTTCACCCTTCTCTCCTTACTAAGTTCCATTTCCATTTGTATCAATTGCAGATTTCAAAATCTTCTAGCACTTTCCAATTCATCTCTCACTTACTAAATTGTCTGTAGTATTGCAGTCTAAATACATAGAAAGTAAACCCAGAAAAGACTAGTAACAAGTCTAAATACATAGAAAGTAAACTAAAAAAAATATTCTAACAGCAGGTGTATGTATTTTGTATTTTTGAAATCCATACACTCAGAAAACAATACAACAAAATTATACTACTCATTGACACTAATTTCTCTGTATGGTTGTTGCTGCCACCTGGTACTGTTGAAGACCTCAGAATGACCTCATTGTTTCCTTGCACTGCTGAATACCCTAGAATAACCCTGATGCTGCCCTATGCTACTAAATATCTCAAAGAGTTTCTATCCTCATGAGAGCTGATCTGAAAATTAAAAAAATTGAGGATTTTGTCTAAAGCAACAAGCTGCTGTAGGAACATCCAATTTCTGTAAACAGAATGAAATTTTTGTGTTTGTGATAATCAATGATGCCTTTCCTCTTCCCAGCACTACCTATATGATTTTCAACTCAAGCAATCCACATATTATGGGAATTAATCCCACGTTCAATGCCATCTAACTGACAAACACTCCACCAAAATTCAGGGAGGTAACCAACTGCTTGAATCTTTATTTAATTGAAGTTGATTCCTTATTTAACTAAAGATAACTAATGGAATAACTGCAACATTCCTTATTTAACTGACACAACTAAAACTAGCTAACAAACTAGAAGATTAACAAAATCTAACACCTGACATAATCCAGTCAACCCCAATCCATTTCAACTACCAACAATTCAGTGTTTGTGGGTCAAAAAGGGAGCAGTACATTGCCCTTCCCATCCACCATAAATCGAACACACCTCTCAATAAACCGTGCTTTAGTTTTCTATGCGTAAACTCCACGTCTTAATTATGGTGAATGGGAAGGGCAATAATCTATAGCTTTAGTTTTGTATGCCAAAATCCTGATATGAAAGTTTGAATCTCTGCAACTCCGTAAAAGGTTCATGTCTGGCCTAACTTTACCCTATATTTAGGACATGAAGGTTTTCATGTGGAAAAGTGAAAACCAATCGTTGGAATGTTTTCTAGCTAACATCTCTGTATTATGGGATTTGTTCTTTTCATTCTTTTATTCGTGGATTAAAAGTCTGTGCAGCAGAAACTGGTTTACCAGCTTTAATAGCAGAAGTGAAGAAAGCATTACCCAATAGAGGGATAATTCAGCCTAACTTTGACCCAGTAAGTGTCTCATTAATGCTTTTCTAATACTGTTTTCATTTCTTTTTCATCCAGTATCCATCTTTGTTAACTAGTTCATTTAATTGTAACCGGGTATGATTGAGTTTCTGCTATGGTTAACCTTATTAATAATAATTTAGTGATTTCAAAAACCATAGAAATATTTTCCTTTGAAAATCCTTCCAGCCATCAGATCCACCCAACATTGCTTTCATTTTTCTCCTTGATCTACACACAATTTTATTTTACTACTGAAGGTTTATAAAACCCTTTATTCCACTTTCCCAAAAGAAAATAGAAGCCTTTGAAAGGTGTGAATCTCAAGATTTGTAGATCACAAGTCACACTGAGATTTCAATATAGCTAGACCACATATGAAAATATCTTACATCTAATGTGTGTTTTTGAGTTTTGTGGGGTATAGTCAATTTGTAGATCTCTTAAAACTATGCAAATTTAGAGATTCTTTTAATGTTTTCACTGGGTAATGGAATAGCTATTAGAAGAGGAGGGATTGCTTGTCTCGATGGTAAAGGTGGCTGGATATCAGATGGGGAAAATGTAATAGATGGAGGAGAGAAGGGTTTATATGAGAAGCCCTCAACTACTTTAGTGAAGAGTCACCAACCAGAAGAATCGGACAATGCTAGAAATACCAGTAAGGAAAGTTCTTAATTTGTTTTTGAAGAGGAATTAGCAAAGGAAAAACATACTAGGATTGATGATTGGATATCTAGCTGGTTGACTTACAATTATGCAAGAAAGAAGTATGTGTAAGAAGAATAATCTCAGGGAAAATGAAAATGAGAAAGATACTCACTACACATAGTTGCATGCTTATAAAGCTCCAAAAATTGCAAAATTTGCCACATATCACAATTCAGTCATTTTTAGTAATATTTAATAGGCGCAATTTTTTTTGAACAATTTTTTTGTGTCATATATCTGGATGTTTTTCATATGAAATCTTAGTGTAGCTAGTAAGTTATCTCTTGTAGCAGGCTCACGAAAGAGGATACACTCTTTGAATTATGCCTTATGTGATCATGCTTGTATATATGAGAACTTTATTATCATCATGGTTTCTTACCCCCATTGCCAGTCTCACACTATTTTTGTTAGACTTATATAACCCTAAGAAGTTGGGTTTGGTAGAACAGTTGACTGAATTGGCAAAATACGGTTCAGGATAGCCTATGGGTACACCCAGGGTCTGGCCTAGGCACCATGGGGTGGACCCTGGGTAAAATCGTGCATTGACATTTGACATTTTGTAAGTTTGTATTTGTCATGTCTCCGCCATGAGATC
>VDFB02295658.1:0-21029 GCA_007258455.2 Sequoia sempervirens
ATTGTTACAATTTTATTTTCAGAAACCCTTCAATAAATATATATACAAGTCTCAAACAATTTTCTGTAAAAAGATCTTCAATTAATATTTGTATATGAGCAATACTTTTTTCTGTTCCTGTGATATACAAAAGTAAGATATTGCTTAGTACTGGTTGTGCTGAGCTCTCAAGTTTACCAATTGAAAGCAAATGTAAATGAAAACGATCAACATTCATTACTTTATATAATACATAAAACAATGGGTTTTGTCTTTTAGCAAATAAACATTTAAATTCTATCCCACATTACTATGCAGCAGTCAAAACAGATGTCAGAGCAGGAGGCATCCTGGGCAAGGCAGATAACAAGAAATTCTCTATCACTTGGTGGAGACCGAACATGGTCTGTGCATCCGATATTACGTCTGTCCGTTTGAAGTCCAGAGTTGGATCGTTGTAAATCTCCCACCACTTGTTTACCAGCATATTTATCTCTCAAGTATTGCATCTCCCTGCCACCAGGCTTGTATAGATTCACAAAATAAATTCATGCAATAACACCTGTTCCTTCAAACTTTTTTATCAAATCATTATTATTAGTGGAATACACAATACCATCTGCCTTATTTAATGACAGATAACACTCTTTGATTGCATTCAAGCAGGGTTTGTAACCGGTTTCTTCAATTCTTCTCTCTCCTCCATCTTCATTGGTTTTGTACTTGAAGCCCTCATTAAAGATGAATGTAACATGAATCATATGAAAAAAACTTGGTAAATCTTTTTTCACTTGGGAGCTGTTGGATCCTGCATTATCCATTTATGCACACTATAGCCTCTTGTACCTGTGTCACCCACATTTCTAGTTTAGCACCAGACACCCCCAATTCAAGAGCCAGTAAATAAAATTTAAGGGATTTCGGAATTCGCTCTTTGGCAGACCGAATTGCTTGCAAAGCTTTGCTGCTTCCTTCAAACTCTTCCATGTATATCTGCCATTCTGATTTTCCCCAAAACCAATTTACAGTGGCCATATTTTTATAACTCGAAGCTCTTTCGCTCTTATCGTGGCCTAATCCAATCAGTTCACCTTTGGCAGCATAATCACAACCTGTGCTAACATGGGAGTTGTATAACAGTTGGAAACTGCCACATAGATCTCATTCTAAAACCATTATTTACGGAAGTATAGTAGACTACAAATTAAATGAGGTAGAAATTATGCTCTTTGGATTTCATTTGACTGGACTATGTTAATATTATTTTCTTAAGCAAACATGAGGCCATAAGAAGAATAACCTACAGATGCTGCAATCAAGGCAAATAAATAGCTGCATTAACACATCCAACAAATGCATATACATTAATTAATAATCCCCTAGAGGAAATAAGACCTCTTTGACTCTATAAGGAGAGACTGATCCTCCCTAGATTTTTCTGAGCTTAAGTTCAACTCACTCGCAATATAGCTACACAAAGCAATAGGAGGATAAATTTTCAGAAATGTTACTGATAGGAAAATGGATTAAAGACAAAATAATTATGAAAAACCAACGAGAAACAAGGCCAGCCCAACCCAGGCTAACCTAACAAACAACCACAAAATAAAAAACCACCAAAAAGAGCACCCTTTGACCTGCATGAAAGATCAACATGAGGACATAGACATCAGGTGTGGCAAAGAAGAAATGGGCTAGAATTGTCTCATATTGGCACATTGAGGGAATTGCTGCCCACTGGTTATAATCGAGTAACAACATTTCCAGATAATTTTGATCCAGGCAATGTCTGTTCAAATGTGTCTTGACATTTTTAAACAGGGAATCCGTTCAACTGTCCATGATAGTGAGACTGAATTACATACATCTGTTCCACAGTGGCTAATAGAGGCATCAAACCTTCAACAACATCAACAACATAGCATTCAAAGTACACACTTGCCAAAGACATTTATGGGAACAGGATACCATGAAGTTGAGCAATCTCTCTCAGTGATGAAAGCTAGGCCACGTGTGTTTTGTATTGGTACAAATGGCATCCTGAGTAAGTATTTTATGTTCCTGTTTGATTAATAGGTTCCCTTCAGAAAAAATATTAGATAAAAGAATCGTTTTAGAGTGGGTTACCCTTGTGTTTTGAAAAAGCAGTATGGAGAATCTCTGAACCCTGAAGAGGTGTCGGGCATCGCGAGTCGGATGTATGGCTTGCGCCTTACCGAAAGGCATGTTTAGTGGTATGAAGTATGTGCGGACCCCGACATCCATCAATCCAATGTATTTTTCGCTCTTCGCTCATTTCGGACTTTGGACTTCGGGTGTACTGGTTACCCTTGTGTTTTGAAAGAGCAGTATGGAGGATCTCCGAACCCTGAAGTGGTGTTGGGCATCGTGAGTCGGAGGTATGGCTTGCGCCTTACCGAAAGGCATGTTTAGTGGTATGAAGTACAGCGGGCCCTCTTGTCAATATTATCACAATTCACGCAGTGGTGACAGTCCTTGCAAGAGTATTGTCATTTTGGGAAGAATACTGTCAATATTTCAGATGTCAAGATTGTCAAATGATAAATGAAAGGGGGTTGCCATGTGTGACATGGAAAGTTGAATATAAAAGATATGATGTTTGTAAGTCCCTTGCTGGAAGAAGAGTCAAATGCAACAATGCGTTGGGATACATTCAAGAAAGAATTGCAGCAGTATGATGATTTTTTTCACGGTAAGAAGAAGTAAGTTGCAGTTCAAAGAGTGTATGACAAGGAACTAATGAAAAGTATCTGCATTTTGGACAGTCATGATAGGAACTTGTTTGAAGGTACTGTCTTTGTCAAAGACATAGCCAAGATTAGCTTTTATCTTTTATTTCTTGTAGATAGTGCAGAGTTAGTTATGGACAACAAACTGTGACAATCGAGAAAGCACAGTGATAAAGGGGGTAAAATAAAACTACGCATGCCAATTCATGCATCCCATCAAGTGTTGAGCAGCTCAAAGTACTGAGACTCATTTTCAAGTTTCTTCTTGTTTAGACTATAGTTCAAGAGGCAGGAGGTACTATGAAAATTGAATATATAACAGAGGTTGCTCATAGCTATCCAAAAAATGAAAACATTTTCACCATAGATACTCAGCATGCCTACAAATGTCTATATTTGTGTGAAATTACTATCAGTATTTGTGCATTGTCTTAGAATAGAGACTCAAAATGTGTTTGGGAGAGCTATTGAGGACTGACTTGTCAAGAAAAGGGACCAGAAAGTTATCATTTACCTAAGGTTGAGTTTTATATTTATGATGGCAATAGATCGAGACAGTTTCAGACAAGCATTTAAGGGATAGTGCCATGAACACAAAATGGATAATAGAATAACAGTTAAGGTAAGGAAGTTTGTTCAGGATCAGTGGTTTTATAAGACCAATGAAGTTCTTGAAGATATTCTTTGCCAACCAACTTCCCATATTTAGGGAACTCTTTGAAGGTAATTTAGCAATGACTTCTGGCAAGGCTGTCTTGACATGGTTTTTCCTTGCATTGTTGGATTTTCAATATCATGTTGTTACAGCATCACCAAATGTGCATATCATATTTGTGCCCGGCTATTATGGAAGTTTTCCTTCAAAGTAGTATGGAAGATACATAATATTAGACGATGCTCATGGGAGGTATCTACACTACTACTCTGTTACATCACAAGGAATCCACATACTACAGTTATCTTGTCTGGTGATGGAAATGCCATATGTGATGGATGTGAGCAACCTTGCCCAACAAATGAAACACTTTAGGACTGCAATAACATTTATCATTTGCCACAGTTTGAAGCTTGTGTTTTTCGATGGAAGGGATGATTTTTATGTTGAATGGGGTTGTCTTCTGTATATAATTCTGGAAAATAATGTCACAGGGTAAGAAGTGTTAGTTATTGCTCTTTTATCACCCTTGGAGAATACATATGTAGAAGAATTAAATTATTGATTTATTTTACCTATGATATTGGTCAAGATAGTTCAGTCATGCTAGTCTGAAAGTGCCAACCACTAAGGAGAAAGTGCACAGTATAATAGTCAATGAAAATGACAGTCCTGCCATGGATGATCTGTCTGCAATAAAGTTACCAATCAGAGATTGAGTTTCATTTTGTTCACAAGTTTGTTTGCTAAATGGTTCAAGTCTTCAAACAAAGTTTGCAGCTACAGAACAGTTGCAGGTCATGCAGAGGTACAAAGGTATATATGAGGTATTCAGTGTGAGTTTGCAGACCCCATGGAACATGCCAACTACAAAGCATGGAGATTTTGAGTTTGTTTCTTTTCAACTCATGATGCAGCTGTGGGATATATAAATGGTTTAAACAACAGTGAGCTTGGAGAAGCAGACAAAAGAGTTAAGGTGCAAGACTGTCATGATGAAAAGAATGTCAAGGTATGGGTGATATGAACACAAACCCTGACTATCACCTTCCATACTGAATTAGAAAACACAGTTACATGTTCAAACATTCTTTTAAGAATAAAGATCAGAGTGAGAGCTAAATGGACAAGGGGTTTATGGTTTTTGAAGGGACAATCAGTAATTGCCATTTAAGGGTAGGCAATTGTTGGTCCAACTTAATGCAAAAGAACAACCTTATATCCATAAAAGAGAACAAATGTCAAAAGGCAGTGGGAGCCCTATGTTCAGAAGGACAGGTATAATGAAGAAGTATAGAGGTAACCCTTAAGGTGTCGTGGTTGTTACTAAATTACAAGCCATTATGACAACAAAAGAAGATAATAAGTGACCTGTTAAAGTAGTGATGCTTAAGGTACGAGAGGATAGGGTTGACGGAGTTTTAAGGAATAAACGGATAAGTTACAGTCATGTGCAAGGGGACAATCCTATGTATGGCATGTCAAACCAAAATGACAATGTGCATGTTTCTTTAGAAGCTCAGAAGGACAATCAACATCCATAACCCTATTCAGAAGATGACAGGGGGCCGACTAGGTATGATAACAGTTGACAAATGATCAATGGGGTCTCTTCAAGCCAATGCATGGAAAACAGTATCAACAGAGTTCCAGTCACAGACAATGGTTAGACCTACAGGTATGCAAGGAGAATACTGAAAACTTATACTCATAGATAAAAGAATCGTTTTAAAGTGATTTACAATAATATCATATAGGAAAACAATCATAGATAAAAGCTCTGAACCAATTCCTTCAATTAACACATAATATAATCATTTTAGAATAAAATAAAACACAGCAAAAACGAGCTGGCCGCGTACAGATTCCCCAAAAAAAAACGAACTGAAACCATGGCAAATGACCTACCTCAAGATTTTGCACAAATTGTGTCGTGTCGTGCTGTCAATCATACCGATGAGTGAAAATGGACATAATGTCTAGGAAAATTTTATAAAAATGAAACGAACCAAAACCAATCTCCCTGAGTCCCTACAGTGGCTGCTTTAATCTATTCAAAATAAACGAAAAGTATATCTTAAAATATCGGGGATTTAGAGCTAGTAGATTTCTTGAGCTCGAGGCAAGATTTTTCCAGCTGTGCTGTTGATTTCAGTTTTTTATCATTTTTTTTTTCGCATAGACACGGAAACAGCACAATGGCAGTGCTGTTAACGTAAGGATAAGGCAGGGTGAAGTGCAGTTTTTGATTGCGTCAGACTAAAGAATGGCCTGTCGTATTTTTTTCAGGCCATTTTTCTCCGGCGTTAGACAATTCCGGTGGGCTATGCCCACATTAAGTGGTCTATCGGCTAATTAATAAAGAATGGCTTGTTGATTTTTTTCAGGTCATTTTTCTCAAGCGTGAGACAATTCCGGTGGGCTATGGGTACACAATAAGTAGTCTATCAGCTAAATATGACGTACTAGATAAAATATTCTATGTCAAGATGGTATAATTTGTATTCTATTTTGGATAAATAGTTAAGATAAACTGTGATGTCCCATCACCATAGATACATTTTTTTTCAATACATGCCCATTTTAAGATTTATTTAAAAAATCTTATTTATCAAAATTGAGAAAAAAATGTATTCATTCACTAAAGTTTCAAGTTATAAATACACAAAAAAATTGAAGGGAAAAAATTACTCTATAAAGAACAACATCCCATTTAACTTCATTTTTCAACATTTTATTAGCAACTGAATTTTAGTGTCAATTTTATAAAAAAATATATTTTTAAAAAATATTTTATTTTTTAAAAATATATATATATATATATTTTGGTCGGTGACCGCTTTTGACTAGAGCTTCGAACTAGTGAGACCACAATTTATGGGGGACCTCATCCTCATGTTTTTGTCTGGTATTAACACTAGTCCATTCCTTCTACTCCTCTTTCTCCTCCTTGCTTCTCACTTCTTCCTTCTTCCTTGCTCCTCTATTCTTATTTCCTCCTTCCGCCTTTCCTATCTCCCTCCTCTTTGCTCGGCTGCTCCTCTGTACCCCTCCCTTCTACACCTCCTCCTTGGCTCCTCCTCCTCCACCACCTTCTTCCTTCTCTTCCTCCTCCTTCCACCTCTCCTATCTCCCTCCCCCTTTCTCTGATCCTCTCATACCCTCCTTCCTTTGTCTCTCCTGCATTCCTCCCGACTTCTTGCTGCGCTTCCTTTCTTGCTGCGCTTCCTTATCTCCTCCAACACTCCTACCGCTAGGCCTTCCTTCCTCCCTCTGGCTACACCCCACCATACACCTCGTACCAATTGCTCTGTCTTCATTTGGTGTCTGATTCCAAAATCCTGTCGTGGACCTCGTGTGGTCTGAACACCGCTCTCGTCGGGACAACAATTCACGTTCTCCATTCATCCTTGAGTCGTCGCCAACAGAGCGTCGTCAAACGTCCTCCAACTGCCTTTCTTGGTGCGAGTCGAACCTGGGAAGCCCTATCAACAGGGCCTTGTGACTTATCGTTACACCACGGGTTGAACCCAAAAAACACATATTTTATTAGTATACATAATTTCAAAATTCAAAACACATATGCCACTTTTTAGTGATTCAAGTTAAAAATTGGATCAATGTTGGTTGTTTCCTTTATAAAAATTGAGAAAAAAAATGCATCCATGCACTAAAATTTTAAGTTAAATACCCAAAAAAAATTGAAAGAAAAGAAATAAAATTTAACTTCATTTTTCAACATTTTATTAACAACTAAATTTTAGTGTCAATTTTATAAAAATATTATTCAAATAATATATTTAAAAAAAAAAAACTAAAAACATAAAATAGACTAAAAAATACACATTTTATTAGTTTACTTAGTTTTAAAATTCAAAACACATATGCCACATTTTAGTCACAGTTATTTAGGAGTGCCTTATAATAACTAACAAAAAATTCCTCGATCTCCTCAATTTTTTAAATCAAATGAAGAGAATTGTCCTTAATACTTGAGATTTTATTCAAAATTCTTCTTTATTTCATGTAATTTTAAAAAAAATCATATTTTGATCCCCATCTTTTAACCAACACTCCCTAAATTTTTATCTCTGAAAATTCTCCTCCCTTGCTAACAATTTTAATTATTGTCCCTTTAGGAATTTCTCTTTTAAATATAAATTTTGATTGATATGTACCCTTATGATCAACTCATTGAGTATAGCCAAGTTTTCCTAGATACTCTTTCATTTTCATTGAAGATGTTCTTAAAATGTATATTAGAAAATTGAAATTATTTAGTCCTAGATTCAACTTTGGAGTAGAGGACCGCCAATTCTAAATCAAACTCATGAAATATAGGACCTTGGACCACACATTTTTGAATTTAAAGACCTTGGACCACATATTTTTGAATTTAAAGTATCCTTTGAAAGGCTTAGAATCAAGAGAGAACTTTAATTCCACAAGAAAGTGATTGAACCTAGTCATAGGGAGAACATAACTTTCATATACTAAAGATACCTTACTTTAGTCCCCCAAAGTTAAGAATATTTCAAGCATTTTTACAATATTAAAGTGAACCCCTACCTTTGATTTGATCAAGTGTAAGAGCCCCTTTTCAATGCAATATCAAGCATGTGGTTGTGACATACAAAATTTTGAAAATCTAACTATGATTATGTAATTTTCACCAAGCCCCCTTTTCTCAGAAGCATTCAAGGTGGCATTGAAGTGACCACCTAGATTAACAATATCCTTGTTTATAGTTTGTAGAAAGTATGAAATTTGATTCCAAATGTTCTTCTTTTGAATATTTCCCACTAGACCATAATTATTAACAATGAGAAACTTAAAATTAGATACTAGATGCTTGGCTTTACATTCCTACTAATTATTATTTAGCAAAATATTTTTCAGCTCCACAGTGATGGGATTCTAAATAATTCCAATTCTACTCAAAGCATCATCTACATCACTGAATAGACCTCTCCATTTCCTCCACTTCAATAAGAGTTTTCTTTCTTCTACCTTGCTCAATTTAGTTTCTTAGATAAAAAATAGATCAAGATTAATTAGTGTCATTTTCCTTTTGAGTACCCACCTCTTGTTTGGGAAATTTAAGCCCATAACATTCTATGTTATGGGTCTCATGGTTTAATGGGAGGGATAATCTCCTTCCTAGATCTTGGTTTTCTTTGACCCTTTACTGACCCAACCATAGCTAATTTCTCTCTTATAGATCACCCTCCTCTAAATTTATTTTCCCCATATAGTAATTTCTTGATTTTTGAAATTTTAATTGACCAATCATTCTTTCCTCTACCACATCTAACCCATCCTTAGAATAATCCTTGCCTAGGTCCTCCATAAGATCCAAATCAATCTCTTTTTCAATATCCTTAGACTATTATTTTCAACCCTTAGCTCATTTGCTTTGTCCTTATCATTAAACACTTAAAAGATCTCCATATCCATTTCTAGAGAAGTCTTCTTCTTGGTGGGAGCACAAAGAGTAGATTGAAAACTCCTACGACTACAATTGTTAGAGTTGCCCCTAACCTTAATTGGTAATTCATCACTTTGAGGTTCCTTTTCCCCTTAGATCCTTTATGATTTCTCCACCATCTTAGCAATTAAAGAAAGGAGATACTTATCATCTCTTCTCTTCAAGTAATTTCCTTCTACCACCTTGTTTTTTATGTAGCCTTCTACCCTATGATCCAAAAATTTATATATTTTACAAAGGATTGAAGATTTCTCCACTTCAATTTGTTGTCTCCATAGCCCAAACTCCGATTTCAATTCAATTACCCTCTAGAGGTGGATTTTCTAGGTTAACAATAATGCATATTTGTGCATACATCCCCACACCATTTCCTAAAGACTCTTCATCAAATTATATGAACTTATTGAATTATTGAACTTCTTGAAAATACCCAAATCCTAGTATTCTATAAGAAAATTATATGTGTTAGTGAATGCATTGATAGGTAGAAATTGGGTTCCCAATCGTACAAATAGAATTTTATCCCATCCAATCTAATCCCTCCATCATCCATGGGTCATTTAAAAAAATCCTCTTTTGCCATGAAGAACATTCCACAAGGTAATATCCTTTTGAAAAAGACCTAATTTTTACCTCCAAACCCCATTACTCTTTGCGCCACTTTAAAATTTGAATTTGGGTGACTATGTTCTAACCCATTTTAAAAAGAAAGCACCTTATTTTGGCCATGCCACTAACTTGTCCATCTCAATCTCTAAAAAGATATATACTTTTAAACCACTTCTTGAATCACCAATCATTTCCCTAGTGAAACACTATTTGCACTAGTGGCCATAGGCTGCCATTCCCATTTTTGTCGTCCATTCTCGCTTAGTATTGGATCCCAATATTTAATAGTATTTTTCTTTTCCCTCCTTCACTTAACTATATTAGTATTGAGCCTTCACCTTTGAAAATCCTCCATCCTTCTATCCATCCAATTAGTAGGAGAATTTTTCCTCCAATTCTGCTAGTTCACATTTTCTCCTTATTGATAATCTTCCCTTCAATCTCCTTGCAATCCCTATTGCAAATTAGAATTTCCATAATCATGTTTGGATGAATGCTCTAATTCATTCTCTTGCTGGTCAATGGTTTGTTTTTTGAAAGTCGCATAGACTTTGCTCCTTTCATGTGCTCCATTTCAAACTTCTCTAGATTATATTATATTTTATTTTTGTTAAATTTTATAATTTATATTGAATTATACATATCACTCAATATTAATGAATAAGAAACTTTTTAAAAAAATGAAACTAACAAAAATGATGTCTATATATATAGAAAATACTTAATTGAAAAAAAAAAAAAACCAATAATTTACATAAATTATTTAATATAAATAACAAAACATATTTAATGCAGAAAAATACTATTTGTGTGACCCACTAAAAGTGAAAAGAGACATTTGTATTGTGCTTTCACCCATAAACACTTGTATTACAATTGTGAAAAAATCAGCACTGTAGGAAAAACAAAAAAAAAACAAACAACCAAATTCCCTCCAACACAAATAACAGTTACACCTATAATATAATTGATTATTCTTCATTCTTCAATCGAGGATACAGCCGAATGGGGAAGCCCTTTGCCATGCAAGGAAGAGGAAAATAGGTAGCATGATCAACTTGGAGTGGCTCCCATCTGTCCCATGCATTCAAAACACTTACATTACTGTAATTAATTGCCAACTTCCAAATGTTTGGAACCAAACATTAACATAAGAAATACTGCAAATAAAGAAAACCTGACCTGAATTTAGTGAGGAAGTAATGAAGAAAGAGGGCAATTTCAAATTTGCCCAGATGAAGTCCTGGGCAAAGCCTGCTGCCTCCCCCAAATGCCATGAAAGATGAGTTGTCCGAAAGCTGCTGCAAATGAATTGTGGAAAATAATTTATACAAAACAAAAGTATGTTCATTGACTACCATTTATCTCCAATGAGCCTTATTAAAACATGCCTCATCTTGCCAGCGCCAGGGGTGGAACTTGTCAGCTTTGGAATGGTACTTCTCATCCAAATTGGTGGCAACTATTAGAACAAACACCATCCATCCCTTTGGAATCACAAAATCTGCCATGAACAAAAAATTACAGTCCTTATACAGGTCCTCATTCTTGAGTAATATGGGGAGAAAAATATGTTTATAAGCCCAAAAACATTCCAGATGTGAGCACAACCTTTCACTTTAACATCCTGTATGGTTTGTCTGAAAAGACAAGGGGCAGGGCTAGCCAAGCGAAGTGTTTCCTTTATTACCTGCCATACCGAAAACATTATGAGTTCCCTTTAAAACTGTATACCTGAACAAAGACAAGAATGGGATAAAAGACTAGATCTACTCACACAATGAGTGAATTTCATGGACTGATAGTCATCCCATGTCAGCTTTTCACTGTGTTTTCGTTTGGACTTTATGATATCATCATGCTCAGCCTGGCACATTCATAATTTAAATGCTAATCAGCAATGGCCTAGCAGTCCCCTTTAATTCTCTTTTTCCTAAAAATTGTGAATTACCTAATATAAGGACCTAGTGATAGAACTGTTTTTAACTATATTTGGTGTTAGATGAGGGCACTCACCCTTGAGCTCCTCCAGTGCCCTTGGATTCTCAGTGATAAACTTTACAGCAAATGCCATAGCTGAGGATGAAGTCTCGAAACCAGCAAAGAGCAGAAAAAGTATTATATCTGGAACCATTTCATCTGAAAAAGTGTTTTCTCTCAAAAGTTTGGTCAGGAGATCATTACGATTCATCTCTGGATGCTCTCTCCTCTCCTCCATACACTCGTAGATCTTTTTTATGAGAAATTTCCTGGCCTGCAATTCATGTTGTATGGTTGAAAACAACACAAAATTTAATTTGGTTTGTCCACTAAAACTGTTCAAGATTGAAATATGAAGGGGTTATTTAAGTCTTTTTTTAATGGAAGATTTTATATCATTCACAAAGAACTTTTAATCTTTGGCTGAAACCTCTCGATTGAGAGTCGTAAAATGAAGGATACTCATTCTGCTGAATTCATGACCTTGCACTTAAAA
Source organism: Sequoia sempervirens (assembly GCA_007258455.2). Classification (NCBI taxonomy): domain Eukaryota; kingdom Viridiplantae; phylum Streptophyta; class Pinopsida; order Cupressales; family Cupressaceae; genus Sequoia; species Sequoia sempervirens. The sequence continues at coordinate 11,958 of VDFB02295658.1, forward strand.
AGACTTAGCCCCTAAAGAGCTCATTTCAAACCAATGGCACCTGAATTCCTCTGTAGTAAGAGGTTCCTGGAACATTGAGAGGCAAGGATAGGATCGCATCTGTGAAATCGTGAAATGCCTTATAAATATCTTTCATCTCCTCTGTAGGGGGTAAGTCCAGCAGTATTTTCCCCATCACCTTAAGACCCATCTGTGCGTGAACCAACAAATAAACCAAAATTTAATGCAAAACTGAATCAAAATGAAAGCTATCATAGCAAATGAATAAAAGTTGTAGACTGTGCATTTAATTGCTTGCCTCCTGGCATTTGTGTTGAAGGGGGATATCTCTTTGGTCTTCCCATTTACTCATTGTGGCAATGAACACATTTTGTATATCGTCCATGTAATCAGAGCCAACCCTCTCAAACTTGAACAAATTAACAGCCGTTGAGTGGATTTTTTTCTGAAGCTCTCCGTGGACTTCCGGCAAACCATATTTTCCAAATAGACTTTTTGCGGGTGCCGTTACTTTGGACTGAAACAGCTTTCCCTCATTTTGTAGGACGTATTTATTGAACTCTGGATCCACCGACACCACTGCTTTTGCTATTCCAAACAAACTGCATTTGAAAATTGGCCCATACCTGCATTTTCATTTCCATTTAATCCAATTTTGTAAACAGGGAACCAAACAATTTTTGAGTTGTGATTTCGATTTCAATCCAAAAAAGAAAGCAAAAATAACTGAGTTCTACCCAGTATTCAGTACCGATCTTTTGTGTCTAACCTTCAACGCAAGGATTAAGGCAAAAATTGAAATGGATCAGATCAATGTTGGCTCGTTTAGAAAGAAGAGATCAATAAATCATTGTTATTACCTGAGTTCATGTTCGTCAACGAACTTTCGACGCAGAGGTGAATTAGCTGCTCGAAGGAAACTGATTGTCTTTCCAACAAGAGGCAATCCAGTCGATCCAGGTGGGAGTTTGTTGTTCTCAGAGCTATCATCTCCATCTCTACCTTTACCCCATATAATCTTCTGTCCTAATATCAGTAAAACGCCCGCTGAGAGAGCCCAAGTAATCCACAAATACCAGTCATAGTAAATCACATATATCTTCTGCTCCATTTTAGCCTACTCTCAAATATTCCCGTTTGACTCAACCATACTGTGTAAGGAATGCAAGTGATACATGTATAGAGTAAGAGGAAAATCATTGATAATATTCTGGAGTGGTCACTCTAACATAACAAATTTGTCTCCATGCACGACCTATTGTCGGTGTGACTTTGTGACTCTGACATCTTTTCTTTTTTTATAATATTAATACAAGTGTTTAAATGGTGTTATTGAATGGTCAACTGATAGATATATATAAATAATTAGCAATCACATCTTAGTGTGCAATGGGTATGTTGAAGAGGTGTGGAAAGTGAGGGAAAATTTTGGTCTTTTTTGCATACATTTGTGCAGTACATGAGGTCAATTGGTAGGCTATTACCAAAAGGCTCATGTTAGTTTGCAATAGGGAGAATGGAGATGAGATAGTAAGATAGAGATGAAGATGGAAGAAGGAGGAAAAAGAGAGGACATCAAAATCGACGGGTCGGATCAATCGTCATCTCGAATAAATGATCGATAGAAGATCGGATCAAAATCAAAATCAAGTCAAAGGAAAAGATCCGATCGTCGAGAAAAAGCATCGATCGATCAAAATCAGTATCGGAAAAGATCGAGAATCGTCATCCAGATCGAGTCAAGATCGAAAGGGCGCGCAAAGATCGGATCGTCGAAAGATCGAAAGATCAAAAAGCGATCAAATCGATAAAATCAGATAGACATCCGTCGTCGTCATCGAATCAAGGAATCAAGAGGATAATAAATCGATCGTATCAATAAAAATCGAAGATATCGAATCAAATAACAAATTTAGCTTCAAATTTCTTTGAACCTTAGTGGATGGTATAATCAAAGAACATACCATTTTCACCTTGATTGTGCTCAACCAATTGACCTAGAACCCTTTGTTTATTTTTTATTTTCTATTAGCTTCCATTTTCTACATTGACCCCTCTTTTTTCATGCCTTCCCTTATCTCCTATTTTTATTTTATTGTTTATTTTTGTTTTCTATTAACTTTTGTTTTGTACATGGATGCCTTTGGTTTCATGCCTCCCCTCATCTCCTTCTTTATAAAGACTAGTGTTTGCAATCTATCTTTTTTTCTTTTCGCCTCATCTAGGATTATTTTTCTCTCTCCTTTCCTCTATATATCTCTCTCTCACTTCTCTTTCATTCTCTTTCTCTCTACCTCTCTCTTTCTCTCTTTGTTTAACTCTCTCTCTCCCATCCCCTCTCTCTCAAGTTCTCTATCTTCCTTTTTCTTTCTTTCTCCTCCTCTCTCTATTTATCTCTCTCTCCTCCCCTTCTTATCTATCTCCCCTCTCTCTAAAAATTCAAGGAAATTGTTAAATTTCTTATAAATTAATTTAAATAATACTATATGTAAAAATATATATTATACTTATTAATTTTATATTTTTATTAATCACTTGAAAATGGCCTATAAAGAGGAAATGAGTCAAAGAGATGTGGTCTTCTCAGATAAAGAGGATGTGCTCATATGGACAAAATCTAAATCGATAAATTATACGGTGAAAGATGGATATAAATCCTTATTGGATCCTCTTATTAAGTCGGATTTACCTGCTAAACTCTTTTGGGGGGATGCTTGTCTTCCGAAGGAAGGTGCTTTTGCATGGGTTGCTATTCATGATAGGGTCCTAATTGGTGCTAGATTAGACAGACTTGGTTTAGTGGTAACATTCCCTTGTGTCTTTTGTGGATATTTCATAGAATTTGCAAACCATCTATTTCTGCATTTTCCCTTCTCCTCAAGTTGCTGGTATTGGTTGTTTAGTAAAATTGATTGGTCCTTGGTGGTTTTCCCTTCTCTAATTGCTCAATTTAAAGCTTGGCCTTCTCCTTTTCGATATTCTTTTTTGCTAGTTTATGGATTGTCTCTCCATCTTTGCTTTTATGGAATATATGGCTTGAGAGAAATAATAGAATATTCAGGAATAAGGCCTCAACCTTAGAGGATGTACAATCTAAAATAGAGAAATCAATCTCTGAGGTGGTTAAATCTCAAATATTTAAGCAAATCACAAATTTAAAATGTTTCTCAAACTGGGACAATTATATCCTTAAAACATGGCCACTGCTTAAATCCTTGCCTTCTCATGACTCATTTACAAACAAGGTTGATAAACTACAGTTGAGAAGGAATGCAAAATGGCTGCCCCCTCCGCTAAATAGTTTCAAACTGAATTATGATGGTGCCTCTAGGGGCAATCCAGGGAAATTTGGAATAAGTGTCGTTATTTCATATGCAAACTCAAAAGTGTTAAAAACTGCCTACAAAATCTTGTCTGTTGGCACCAATAATTGAGTTGAACTTGAGGCTCTTAGTCTAGGATTAGAATTAGCCACTCCTTTGGGTATAATAGATATTATCATTGAAGGTGACTCAATGGTAATTTTCCACGCAATTATGAACATAAGGACACATATTTGGGAACTCCAATATTTGTTGGAAAGGGTTCTACTTCGGTTAAATTTATTTAGCTCTTACGCGGTCAAACATTGTTATAGAGAAGCAAATACTATAGCTAACTACCTAGCCAATAAAGCGATTGACGACTAAATTGTTTATAAGGAATTTAGTGAAGATGAAGTTCCTCCTCTGTAAAATAATTAAAACTTTGGTTGATCCCTTGAGATTCTGCCCACATCCCCCGTGACAAGGAGCTAATTTCAATTTGCATGTGAATGGGTTTGATTACAAATTGAATTTTCTTTTATTGTGTAATGAGATCTCAAGCTGATTGTGCAAAAATGTTAATCTCCTAAGCTAGGAAAGGCCAATAGTATTCAAGACTTCTTGGAATAAAAGATGGAATCAGATTTTGTCATGGTTTGGCAGTTCCGAGGACTTCGTGGTTTACTTTGGTTATGTTTTGGGAGTTGGCTGTAGTTGGCAATTTTTTACGTCTCTTTGTTATGACCAATTTTTTTAGGCACTCTTCTAAAATTTCTCTGTATGTTGGGCTTCCATGCCCCCTTCCTAAATTGTTTTGTATGTTAGTTTCCTCACTTTTGGGGGATGCTCTTGTAGTGTAAGTCAGATCTAAACTGAGCTATAATCGAAGGTTTTCTTCCTTGTTTTTTCCTACCGGTATGCTCTTTTGAACCAAATTTGTAACATTTTTTTTAAGTTAATAAAATTGTTTAGTGGCTTTGCCACTTTTATCAAAATAAAAATAAAAATAAGATATGCATTATATAATTAAAAAACTTATATGTAATTCTCTTTATTTAACTTATTTTAAATAAATAAGCTTAATATAATAAACAATAAACTAAACAAAGAAATTTACATGTATAATATATTTTATTTTAATACTTAAATTATAACTTACCAACAAGTAATAATTTTTTTCTAAACAAAGGTATAAATAAAAGTTGTAAAACTAAAGGCCAATCAAATCAACCACTTAAACATCAAAGTTGGAAAAGGGAAATTATTTTTACGACTGATCATGGTGAAGTAGATATTTTTGCAAACATCGACGTGATTGACAAGTTGTCCTCACTTTGTCAAAATGGCCTAGAGAGATAGAATGACAACAACACGAAGACAATTGAAATTTGGGGTTTTAAATGGAAGTGTCATGTTACTATCATTACAACTATATTTATTGTTGGATAATCGTGTTTGAGAAAGAATAATTTTGCACACTTTTTTGGTCTTCACATCGTTTGAATATATTGGACAAGTATTTGTTAAGCCTATTTCATGTAGTGCTCAACTAAGACTATTTATATAAGTATTTATCTGCAATCCAATAGAACAAATTTTGATGAATATATTAAAAAAGTGATATTTTATGTATCATGATTTATTAATATCAATAGTTATTTGCAACAAGATGAAGAATGACTATGAAAAAGTATCAATTACAAGATTTAATTTATTTCATTTTATATTAAGCAATGCATTTCTATATAAAGCTATAATTATTTCAAAAAATAGCATAAATCAATTTTATATCATACTCAATATAATAGAACTTTTATTTGATGATTGTATAACCTGCACACTTTAGATATTTTTAATTGTCACACACACACACACACACACACACACACACACACACATATATATATTCAAAGTCATAATTGAATCCTAGTGAGATAATCAAAACAATGTAAACTATGTTCTAATTGTGTAATACAATTATTGATGATAAAAAAGGCTCCACCTAATGAAGGACCATATAATATTGCACAAACTAGATGCTCAACCATTAAAGTTGGAGTTCATTTATTCAAACCAAAAATCAATGTTACACTCTAGACAAACTATATGTCCTAACTATTTAAACCAAAAACTAGTGTTACCCTCATTTTTTCTTTGCTACTTTAGATTATCCAAGAAGAAAATGATTACCAAAAACTTCTCTTATCCAAAACTGAAAGATTATTATACTCTAAACAAAATAAATGTCTTAACACTAAAACATTTGATAAACCCTACTTCAAAATAGATAGAAGAAAATAAAACATTGATGAACTTGGTAATAACATTTGAATCCTTAGAGATTGCATGCTTTGCAAGTTCTCAAGGAATAGAGAGCCGCAAATCTACTTGAATCTCCTATATATTGATGATGTTCTTCTTGTTGTGGCAAACAAAGTTGGCTACCTCATTGGCAACTTTCTGAAAGATTTCATTGATAAATCTGATTCATAATTCTCATGGCCTTGTTAGGAATATTAATATCAATTTGCACTTGCTTAAAAATTTGTACATCTAATTGCTCTTTTTATTTATTTTTATTGCCCATCTCTAGCTTTTTAGGGACTTTTTTCCAACCTTATTGATCTCCATCTTTTCCATAGCAGAAGTTTTCCAAGCCATTTTTTTTTGTGATAGACTTTTTCTCTATCTTGTGTGTGCCATTTGATAACCACTACAAAAATTATAGAACCAAATTAGAAATTAAGTTCAATTTAAACCAAAATAAAATAAATTAAAAAATAAAATTTATAATTATAATTTAAAAATACAATAGACTTAGTTAAATATTAAATTTAATATTGATTTACAATTAAATAAAATGATTATTATTTATATTATAAACAAAAATTTAAACTAAATAAAATTAATGTAATTAAATTTAATTAAAATTACACTTCACCAACAATGATGTATATGAGCAAGAAATAATTAGTTGGCACCAAATTAATTATTGACAAAAAGATATAAACCACTTATTTACTATCACTTTAAATTTGTGATCATTTAATTAATATAAATAACAAAACATATTTAATGCAGAAAATACTACTTGTGTGACCCACTAAAAGTGAAAAGAGACATTTGTATTGTGCTTTCACCCATTAACACTTACATTACAATAAATAAATTGTAAGTGAAAAAACCAGCACTGTTGGAAAAACCAAAAACAAACAACTACATTCCCTCCAACACAAAGAACAGGACACCTATAATATAATTGATTATTCCTCATTCTTCAATCGAGGATACAGCCGAATGGGGAAGCCCTTTGCCATGCAAGGAAGAGGAAAATAGGTAGCATGATCAACTTGGAGTGGCTCCCATCTGTCCCATGCATTCAAAACACTAACATTACTGTAATTAATTGCCAACTCCCAAATGTTTGGAACCAAACATTAACATAAGAAATACTGCAAATGAAGAAAACCTGACCTGAATTTAGTGAGGAAGTAATGAAGAAAGAGGGCAATTTCAAATTTGCCCAGATGAAGTCCTGGGCAAAGCCTGCTGCCTCCCCCAAATGGCATGAAAGATGAGTTGTCCGAAAGCTGCTGCAAATGAATTGTGGAAAATAATTTATACAGAAGTATGTTCATTGACTACAATTAAAATTTAAACTCCAATTTTGAGCTTTATTAAAACATGCCTCATCTTGCCAGCGCCAGGGGTGGAACTTGTCAGCTTCGTAATGGTACTTCTCATCCAAATTGGTGGCACCTAGGAAAACAAACACCATCCATCCCTTCGGAATAACAAAATCTGCCATGTACAATAAATTACAGTCCTTATATACAGGTCCTCATTCTTGAGTAATATAATGAGGGGAAAAGAAAACAAAAAGTTTATAAGCCCAGAAACATTCCAGATGTGAGCACAACCTTTCACTTTAACATCCTGTATGGTTTGTCTGAAAAGACAAGGGGAAGGGTTAGCCAAGCGAAGTGTTTCCTTTATTATCTGCCATACCAAAGAAATTAGGAGTTCCCTTTAAAATTGTATCCCTGAACAAAGACAAAAAGAATGGTATAAAAGATTAGATCTACTCACACAATGAGTGAATTTCATGGACTGATAGTCATCCCATGTCAGCTTTTCACTGTGTATTCCTTTGGGCTTTATGATATCATCATGCTCAGCCTGGCCCATCCATAATTTAAATGCTAATCAACAATGGCCTAGCAGTCCCCTTTAATTCTCTTTTTCCTTAGAATTGTCAAACTTACCTAATAGGGCCTAATGATAGAACGGTTTTAAACCATATTTGGTGTTAGATCAGGGCAACTCACCCTGAGCTCCTCCAGTGCCCTAGGATTCTCAGTGATAAACTTTACAGAAAATGCCATAGCTGAGGATGAAGTCTCGAAACCAGCAAAGAACAGAAAAAGTATTATATCTGGAACCATTTCATCTGAAAAAGTGTTTTCTCTCAAAAGTTTAGTCAGGAGATCATTACGATTCATCTCTGGATGCTCTCTCCTCTCCTTCATACAGTCGTAGATCTTGTCTATAAGAAATTTCCTGGCCTGCAATTCAAGTTTTATGATTAAAAATAGCACAAAATTTAATTTGGTTTATTCTTTAAAATTTTAAATGGAGGATTTTATATCATTCACAAATAATTTTTAGTTGTTTTATACAGGGGTATGAGTTTTAGGTTGAAACCTGAGAATCAAAAATGAAAGATCTTAATCCCTAGTAAAATCATTTAAACTCTTTTAACCCAAAATTATATGAATATCTGCTAAACATTGTTTGGCAATGGCACCTGAATTCCTCTGTAGTAAGAGGTTCCAGGAATATTGAAAGGCAAGGATAGGATGGCATCTGTGAAATCGTGAAATGCCTTATAAATATCTTTCATCTCCTCCGTAGGGGATAAGTCCAGCAATATTTTCCCCATCACATTAAGAGCCATCTGCGTGTGAACCAACAAACAAACCAAAATGGAAGGCAAAACTCAATCAAAATGAAAGCTATCATAATAAATGAATAAAGGTTGTAGACTTTGCAGTTTTTTGCTTGCCTCCTGGCATTTGTGTTGAAGGCGGATATCTCTTTGGTCTTTCCATTTACTCATTGCGGCGATGAACACGTTTTGTATATCGTCCATGTAATCAGAGCCAAGCCTCTCAAACTTGAACAAATTAACAACCGTTGCATGGATTTTTTTCTGAAGCTCTCCGTGGACTTCCATCAAACCATATTTGTCAATAAGACGTTTTGAGGATGCCGTTAAGTTGGACCGAAACAGCTTTCCCTCATTTTGCAGGACATATTTATTGAACTCTGGATCCACCGACACCACTGCTTTTGCCATTCCAAACAAATTGCATTTGAAAATTGGTCCATACCTGCATTTTCATTTCCGTTTAATCCAATTTTGTAAACAGGGAACCAAACAATTTTTTGAGTTGTGATTTCGATTTCAATCCAAATAAGAAAGCAAAAATAACTGAGTTCTACCCAATTTTCGATACTGATATTTTGTGTCTAATCTTCAACGCAAGGATTAAGAAGAAAAATGAAATAGATCAGATCAATGTTGGCTTGTTTAGAAACAAGAGATTAATAAATCACTGTTATTACCTGAGTTCATGTTCGTCAACGAACTTTCGACGCAGAGGTGAATTAGCTGCTCGAAGGAAACTGATTGTCTCTCCAATAAGAGGCAATCCAGTCGATCCAGGTGGGAGCTTCTTGTTCACAGAGCTATCATCTACATCTT
>VDFB02295659.1:0-47366 GCA_007258455.2 Sequoia sempervirens
TTGAATGTTAACCTTGATAAAGGTCTTTGATTTTTGTTTGGGTTCTACTCATTCACAACTTGTGCATTCTCTATCTACTCCTTCACTCTCTCTCACAATAGACTACTACATACACACACACAATCAATTTTTTGATTGTCTATATCCTCATGACTTAGTCAACAAGGCATTAATTCCTTGGCATTAATTCATTGAATTTACTAAACATAGCAATCTACAAAACCCTAATCCAGATATGCAATTAATGCATTCCCTTGTATGATCGATCTGATTTTGGTGTCGATCATTTTTGCAATCTGTGTTGCCGCTCTACACATCTTGTTGCCAATCAAATATGTCGTTGAAGCAGTTGAGCCAATTAAATTCATTCACTATGTCGGCTACTAGTCAAAACCCTTACTGTCATATCCATTTGAGATCCTCATCTTTGAATTCTGATCATTGATCTGATGTCTTCGCGCCACGATCCAATCGATCTCCTTTCATCATTCAACTTTAAAACCCAACCGTATGATTGAACTGTTTTTAAATGGTGCCATTGATCTTTGTCTATTTGTAAACAACCATTGCGCTCACTTAACCCATCGCGACTTTGCTTAGCGCATGACCTTCATTTTCAAGATGTGAAGTTGAGGAGTTATCACAATTCAATCGCCATCCTTGATCTCTGTCGTTAGATCGCCATCACGTTCTCTTTGCCTATTGCAACTTCGTTTGCGCACAAAGAGAGTTAATCGTGATGCAAAGGAACATTGCGATGCAATAATACTTTGCCATCTATCACACAGGACACTTGTCCACCTTATCACTCGATCGCATTTCTGAAGAGCGAACCTACCAATACCTTAATCGCAACCCTTTAGTGTATCACTTGTTGCTCAATGCTATTTTATTCACAGCAACGATGTGAATAAACTTAGCAATGCAATAACATGTGCCCACCTATCCGTGCTTACGTCAAATTTCACTATCCTTCTTCTCATCGTGTATCACTGATGAGTTGAGTGGTTAAACACAAAAAACACGATGAACTAAAGTCTTGTGATGTAATGTTAGTTGTTGATCTCCAAGGACTTCTACACAGACCATTGATCTTCGAGTATCGCGCATTGCAAATTGCATAACTCTCGTTCGCTTCACAACAGTGATGAGAAGCACTTAAGCGATGGTTGTTAGATTTCCTTCACTTCATCTCAACTATTAATCTGACCTTATCGCATATCACTCAAAGCACAAGCTGAGGTAGTCTTCAAAATGTGATGCAAAGAACATGAGTGATAGCCATCCAATCTCCATGCTCCAATCTCGACCATTGAACACCTTCATCACATATCGCGCAAACACTAAGCCGTAGTAATACACAAAATGTGATGCATACACTCAGCCACTTGGTAACACTAGGTAAAGAGGTTGATTTCCTCAATGATACGAAAGGCTTAAGTTGTAACTTTTGTGACCTACTACCACCAACAAACAATCAACATCAAAATATAAAAATTGTTCATCGCCATGACTACAACACCTAGGATTTATCTACAAAACCCTAATTTGTCCAGAGAGCAAAGATAAATCAATTCTGAGCACATTTCATGTCTCTTGATCATGTGAACCACATCAATCAAATCCTCTCAAAAAACCCACATCAAATTTGACCTTAGATTTCACCTCTGACTTCTGGAAGTAACCTCTGCAAAATTGTGACAACATTTTATGACAACTTTGCAACTTTTGAGCAACATTGCAATTTTGAAAAACATGCTCTTCTCTCCATCATTCTTCACCAATACTTCCAAACATTGATCCACTGAGTACAATGATGCTTATTCTTCCACTGAACTCCCCTTTAAAACCAATGACACCTTTTGAAATCAATGACAACATTATGCCAACAATTTCCCCCTTTGTCATTGATGGAAAAACCAAATGCTCAAAAAGCTTTGTACCAATTCTAGATGTTTCGATTTATGCACTATACCAATTGAACCAACATTGTATCAATCAACTAAACTGCTTTGTACCAATTAATCAAAACCATATGAGTGCATATACATAACAACTCCCCCTTAGACAATGAGCATTTGCTTGACTTTCTCCCCCTTGCTCAATTGTATGAGCATTTGCTTGAATCACTCCGCCTTTGACATCAATGGCAAAGGGTATCTCCATGCATCTACTAAAACCAGGTATACTCCCCCCCTTAGCAATGGCAAAGGGACCTTACTCCCCCTTTGACTGATACCAACTGATATTAATGTGTGCTACAGATATTCTCTCCCTTTGACCAATCATTCAAAGAGAAATAAGAGATTCATAAATCTACAACCATCAAGTCGTTAAAAATTTGTAAAACCAAGATACCTGACTTGATCTCTCCTTCATATCCAATGATGAACAAAATTTCAATGAAGCTCTCCCCTTGGAGTCACGCCCTATCACTTAAAATTTAGTGATATGAATTGGGAGCAATTACTCCCAACTTTTGCCTCAAATATTCAAATTGTTCCTTGGGAAGAGGCTTGGTGAATATATATGCCACTTGATCTTTGGTTGGCACATACTTCATGGTGACTTCTCGATCTGCAACTTTTTCTCTTATGAAGTTATACTTGATTGATATGTGCTTTGTCCTAAAGTGCATCACTAGATTCTTTGAGATGTTTATTGCAATTGAATTATCACAAAGAATAGAGATAGGTTCTTTGTACTCAACTTTGATGTCTTTAAGTGTATGCTTCATCCACAGTACCTGAGTACAACATGTTGTAGTTGCTACATATTTTTCTTTTGTTGTAGAAAAAGTAATCGATTCTTGCTTTTTGCTCATCCATGAAACAAGTTTGTCCCCTAAGAAAAATGCACCACCACTAGTGCTTCTCCTATCATTTGCAATTCCTACCCAATCAACATTTGTATATCCAGTTAGAGTGAAATCTTTACTCTTGGGATACCATAGTCCATAGTCAACAATACTTTTGATGTATCTAATGATTCTTTTTACAGAGTTGACATGAGACTCCTTAGGAGCAACCTGAATCCTTGCAATCATACACATTGCTTGCATAATATCTGGCCTTGATGCAATTAAGTACAACAAGCTTCCAATCATAGACCTATACATTGTCTAATTTGCATCTGGGGACTCATCTGATTTGCTCAATTTGCATCCAGTTACCATAGGAGTACTAATCGGTCTGCTATCTTCCATTCCAAACTTTTTAAGCATTTACATAGCATACATAGCTTGAGATATAAATATCCCATCATCAGTTTATGTTATCTGTAAACCAAGAAAAAATGGCAATTCTCCTAGCATTGACATCTCAAATTCAATTTGCATTTGGACAACAAACTCTTTACACATTTTGTCATTGCTGCCACCAAATATTATGTCATCCACATATACAACAACAATAAGCTTCTCTTTAAGAACCAAGGCTTTGATGGCTTCATTAGTTTTTTTTTTCAATTTCATGCCTTTTATTTCAACCACATGCCCTATCATGACTTCATACTTCATACCTTTTATTTCAACTTCATACTTCCATTTTGACGTCATGCCTTTGCTTAATATATACTATCATGACTATTTTGACCTTTGAGGATCACCTCACCATTTTTGCTATATTTCCCATGTTGGGGGCAACATTACTATTCATTAATCCTATCTCTAGCACATACTTGCTTACCATGTTTTATCATTCTAGATGTTACTCATCATTAACACACAATATATTCATCATTGATATTGCTTTACATGATACAAATGCTTACATGCTTATCTATAGATCACATTTACTTTCATGCACAAATTCCTTGCATCATTTTGATAAAATTAATAGAAGAGGGTCAATGGGCAAAGCGTTTATTGTCACTAGCATTCCTATGGTTGAGGTTTTAGGTAGAAATAGATACTACAAAGATTGACCACCGTAATCAAACAAAATTCGATTGCATTATTGCAACCGAACAAATCACTTTTTTTCGCAATCAAGTAGAATCCCATTATTGTAATTCACCAAAATATTTTCATATCAATTTCCAAATAGTTGGCATTGTAATTTTACTAATTTCAAGTTATTAAAATTTCTTAGACAATTAGCAAGTTCCTATTTTATATCAAAATTCAATTTGAGACAAAAGCTACTCATTACACATTTTATCTATTTTGCACTATTCATGGAAAGTGGATACCATATGACATACTTACATAATCACACCTTGCAAGGTCCATTACTTTATACGCCAAGTATGATATCCTTAGGATGAATAGTTACTTTACATGCATATTTGTGAGTGCTACATTATTTGATATACATGATTATTTTAGTGTTTGCAACACCTTAAAATGGGTGCATAATGTAATGGTGAAATTTGCATACCCATGTTATTTCTCGTTTAGTTTTGTATTCAATATGAAGAAATGGATTGATACATGTACATAGTGAGAAGTGTCATGATCTTATGCAAAGTTCAGTTCATTCCCCTAACCTTTTTATCCATTTGTATACATGCATATCCCTATACATTATGCCTTACCCTACTTATACACACTTCTATAGATTGACCTTATCCACCATATTTCTCACATTAACCTATTTGTGGGCCTCCATTTATCTTTTTGCTACCTAGATCAGCCATTTACCCACACTAGGATGTTTCTATAGTCATTGGAGCAACTCCATGACCATGGACCTATCCCCTCTTTAAAATTCAAAATTCAAGATTTGGCCAAGTAAACATGTGTTTGGCACAAATTGTTGTTATGTGCTAGTATTTAAAGACATTTATTGCATTCATTCTAATTATCCACACATCATCTAATATCCTCATCCTCAAGCACTAGAAGCAACTAATGGGGACACATTTCTATTTGGTGTGCTAAAAAGGAGTTAAAAAATTGGATACTAGGGTGCTTACATGTTTTCAATGCTTGTTCACTTTCTGAGGGTTGATCTAGAAGAACATGTCTCCTTGTGATGAATTGATAGTCTTTAAAATATTTATAAATATCACAAGTCCCCAAATCTTCAAGAAGAGCAAAGAAGGCATGTATTCATTAGACAAGTAGAGGGGCATAACATCATTGTGGAGGATGAGTCCAAACTTTCCATACAGATCTAGGACTGCAACTTCATCCCAAATTTGAATTTGTGAACTTGTACTCTTGCAAAGCACAAATCTGGTGCAGACACCAAGGCATCTTACTGACAAAGGGACACTATTTCTGGATCAGACATAAAACAAATTCAAGAATCTTCGTCATTTGGCACTCATTCTTCAATAATAGGGTCAAGAACCTTATCCGTTGCATTTACATTTCCTAGAAAAACATGTTCACTTACCAATTTACAATTTCCTTACCAAAATTAGTTAATCTAGGCTGATTATACTTATCTGGTTGCATTATTTAATTAGCCTAGATTAACCCTAAAAAATCTTAAATCTTATTCTCTTGCACATTTATATACAATATATTAAAACTAATGATAATTTAAATCAGCTGCATTTAATTAAAAAAGAAAATCATACTTACCACTATTAAAAAACCATATTTACCAGTGATAAAAACAAATAGCATGGAAGTGTATCCATTTGGTAAGAAATGACTGGCACTTCAATACATCATTATATGCTGAATACATATACGTTAGAGACTCTATTCCTTGTATATGCAAGAAGTAGAGTAACTTTTGAGTAGTCACAGCATTCCCATCAGCTTTGAATTAGGGTGGAGACAGTTTTCCACTCTGGTAAGGAACTAAATGTGTTTCCCTCACCTATTATGCTTGCAAATAGGCTAACTTTATCTGGCGATATTTTATTTTTTGAAAAATGCATACTATATTATTTTATTGAACTGAAAAAAATTACATTAATCTATCAATAGGGTTAGAAGGAAATGATTTCCCCCAACTATGCCAAAAGAACAAGCATCTGAGCCTGGGCCTGGGCATAGACTAGAGACCAAATAACTTTGGGTATAGGTTTGACCACAAGCAAATCCAGCTCTTGTTTAGATATTCCTAGCACTCCTACGCTCAGGGGTGAAGAGCACTCTAGAAATGTGGCCTTCCACCTAACTTAAGAAAAATCCTATAGCTATCGGCTTCACTGTGAGTCACGAAATTTGTAGCTTTCCCTATTCACTCACATTTCCCTAAAGAAAGGCCCTCGCAAAACTAGAGGGTCATATATTTCATTTGAAACCAAGCCCAAAAGGTCTTAGCTGAAGAACATTTCCAAGCAAACATGATCAGTAATATGGTAACAAAAATCATTCTTAAAATAGAATTTTCTTTATGGAACAACCTGCAAATAGAATTTTAGACATAACTGAGACCGTTGAATAAGAACCAAACAACTAAAACAATAAAGCTAGTTGTCAAAATGGGGCAAAGTTACAATACCCACTGCACCGCGTGGTTCTGAACATCCAACCTCATTCAAGATATACATATTATCCTTTCAACTTCATAGCAATATAATTATTGTTTTGGTTCTTTGTGCTTAGTAAGATATTTCATATACTACAAGGTAATTAAAATGCAGAGAGTTCATGCCCCAGCTTTTAAACCCACAAACAACTCCTTTAGTAAAAAGCGAAGGTAGAAATTGTCAAAACTTATATTTCACTGGTTAAGAGTAAAGAAATAAAATCGATATTGGGTTCATTATTAGCATGGCCAACTCTCTTAGCAATCTACCAAATTTAGTATCTTCATATGACATAATGGAGAATTATTTTGTGACAACTTTTGGGGGAAAAAGAAGGTAATCTTGATAAAGAATATGCCTAAACTTTGATCTACCAAAACAATGGGAGACAAGTGAGCAAAGAAATATATACACTGGTCATTTGTCTACATTATATACTTGAAAGGGTTCTTCGCATATATACAAATTCTCTGATCAATGAAATATGCTACTCACTGATCCATCATCATAAACTCTCCATATTGTTTCTCCCAAAAGATTAGCTACTGACAGAATTGTAAGCTGTGGAAAATAATTTTCATCCTTAACAGGTATTGTATTTGTAATAATAACTTCTTGAAAGAGTCCTCCCGAGAGTAGTTTTATTGCAGGTGGGCTGCAAGAAGGTCAAACAAAACTAGTTCAACTGACAATTGTTATCAAAACCAAAAATATTTGATTGATTTGGAATGAGTAAACACTAACCTGAATACAGCATGAGTTGAACATGCATAAACTTCTCGAGCTCCTTCTTGATGAAGAAGTGCAGCTCCATTGGTTATTGTACCTTCAACAGAATTTCTCATTTAGTGTTGCCATATCCTAAAAAGCGGTACATCACAAATTTAAACAGTGACTATAAGGGAACAGACATAACTCCCACAGAATCGGCTGTGAAATTATATTGCATTCATAACGTGTCCATAGAAATCCACCAACATATAGAAGACTTAATGTGAACATGAATTTCATAATATTGCTTCATTTAGTTGTCCGATATGGTAATGTGAAAAGCCCACTAGCAAACAAGCAAAAATACAGAATTTCAATATGGCTCAGGGCAATCAAAACCTAAAGTTATCAAGCCAGCTTATGCATTTATTAACAAGATATTGTTGAACAACCAAAATGTACAGAAACTTAGAAATTTTACCCTTTTTTACCAACTTATGATACGTGTTATAACACAGCATAAGACATCTTTGGTTGGAGATAATATAAGTTCAACTTGGTGAGTGGATTCTAACAAGATTATAGTAGGTAAAAGCAAAGAAGCATAAATCTGCAAAAAATCGCGATTAATCGCGACTTTCAATTAGTCGGAAGCAATGACAATTTTTTCATAAAATCGTTGACAATAGTCAACGATTTTTTGGACGTTTAAATCGCGTTTAAAACGCGAAAAAATCGCGATTAGTCGTCACTTAACTGCGTTTAAAATCTCAGTAAAAATAAAACCCTAAAAAACGTGAAATGCATAAGTCAAAACGCGCGATGGGGGCATCAGATGAAAGCGGCGGACGGGCATCAGTAAAATTGTAAAAACACGCGACGGCATCAGTAAAAACGCATGACAGCAACACTAAAAACGCGCGACGGGCATCAGTTAAAAGCTCCACATTTCTTCCAACGACCATTGCTTGCAAGATTTCGGCTCCTTGTTCCAGATTTCGGCTCCTTCCAAGGTCGAAATTCAAGATTCCGTCTCAGGTAGGGCAATGCATTTCGAATTTTTTATTTTATTTTTAAAGTCTAAACTCTAAATTTACAGTTTCACTATTATTAATTTATAATTTTTTTCTATTAATTAATTTAAATACTAATATAATAAATAAGTAAAATTGTAAATAATACTAATTAAAATTATTAAATATTCATATTGTATTACAATTTACTATTACTATTTATTTTTATTTATTAATTTTAATACTAATAAAAGTTAAAATTAAGATTTACAATACAGTAATTTATTATTATTTAATTAATAAATAAAAATAAGGTTTACAATACAATAAGTTAGTATTATTTAATTAGTATTACTATATTGTTTTTAAATATATTTATTTAGTTTTATAATTTTATTATTATTTAGTATTTTATTAATATTGAATTTTTTTTAATTTTAAAATTGCTGTATAAGACTATAAGTCACTATAAAATATAATTTTAAAATACAATTATTACTTTATAACAATCACGATTATTATATTATTTTAAAAATATTTACTGTATTTTCAAATTGCTGTATTACTATTTTCTAATTAGCTAGTTATTTTAAATTTTATAATTCATGGATTGAACTCTATATTTTATTTGCTCTCAATGTCTGTATGCTATGGAAATGCCATTAAATTTTTAAAAAAATTACTTTCTGACTGTTTTTCTTCAATTTTTTGCATTTTTTTGTAAATCCGATTTTTTCCCGATTTTTTCAAAAAATCCTGAACTTTTGGTTTGCCGATTTATTCCCCAAACGATTTATGCTGCTATGGGTAAAAGGAATATGTTATTTTTAGCCTATGGACTCATCTTGAGATTTAGGAATCAAGTGTCGCTTTTTGGGTGGTTTTAGCTCATGGTTTTCTAATTACCATTTGATGGTTTCATATATTGTATCCCCTATATATTAGGTGCTTGAGATGGAGATTGTGTGAGAGTTTTACAGATTATTGAGTTGTTACAATTCCTCCAAATCTCAGTTAGTGATACTCCTATGAAGGCTTACTCTACAAGTAAATTGTAAATGTGTATTTTTAGTGATTAATATATTGGCTTGCTAGAGTGTGGGATTTTCCTCCCAAAAGGATTTTTCCTATGTACACCTATGTTATGGTATATTGTTTATTTCATATTTATATGTATTTCTTCTTTCTATAATTGTTAAGAGATTGAAATTTGTATAATACTCTCAGAAATTTAGTGTTGGATACTAGGAAACGATACCATGTACCTTGCTTCCTTTTAATAATAATCTAAATTTTGGTAAATACTTTTTAATATATACAAGATATTTAATTCTACAAGTAATGTAACTATATGTGTGTGTGTGTGTGTAATATTACTATCAACTAATTAATAATTTAGACCTATGTATGAGGGCTCTTTAAAGAGGAAAAGAAAAGATAGAACTGCAGTCAAACATTTGGTACAAGAAGATTTAATGCGCTCCAAGCTCTCTAAATGAATTTTTACCATGCAAGTTTGCAAATCACAACACTCAACATTGAAACTTCAATGTAAACTAAGGAGAAATAAAATGAAAAGGAATAAGTTTGGAGGGGGCAATGAAAAAGGAAAAATAATGAAAAAAAAGGAAAGACAAAAAGAAACCCTACACCATAAATGCCATTTTTTATTTCTGTTATTTAGTATCTGTGGAGGCACCAAATGTTGTTGAAATCTCCGGGGCCATTGCTGCTATTATTGCTCTCACCTTGGCCATCATTATAAGGATTCAATGCTCCATTTTGAGGCATTTTCACTAGGAAGACTCTCGTACGTGGAGACCTACAGCTTCTGTTTGAATTCCTCTTTCTAGCTGCTACTTTTAGATTATTTTTGGTCTTTGTTTATGTTCCTTCTTGTTGGTTCATTGTGCTTGTGTTGTGCTTGCTTTGTTGATAAGTCAGAGGGGATCTATAAAAAGGCAAGCGGCGCATAGAGGATTTTGGGCAATGAGATTTCTTACCAATGTTTCCCAGTATGGATGCCTCTCTTATTCTTCAAAATAGATACAACTGTGTTGCAAGGTTTGTACCCACAGGCCTCGATCCCGGTTCGGATTCGCTTGTGGGTACGTGTTGGGTGCGCACAAGGTGCGCGCCCAGCACTGTGGGTTCGCCCGGGTGCGTGGATGCATGCACCCGGGCAAACCCACAATGCTGGGAACGTACCCTATGCGCACCCAGCGCGAACCCAGCCAAATGGTGCGCGGACCCGAGTGAACCTGGGAGAACCCACAACCCAACACTTAAAAAGTGGGCCCAAACATTAATAAAATACATTTTTTTTATTATTATTTTTTCTCCTAACCCTAAAACGGCCCAATATGAGGCCTTTCAACACTCAAACATTTAATTTTTACCTCTCATTTTGCTCTCACCATATTTTCTCTCCATCTTGGCATTTTGAAGGGAGGTGATTGTATTCAAAGGAGATCGATTGTTGAGTGCCAAATAGCTTCTACAAAGGAGATTTAAGTGTTTAAGGTATGCATTTAAACCCTATTCTTTAGTCTTTTGATGAAATTTTTCAAGTTTTTGATGGATTTTTTCAAATTTGTGATTTAGTTTTTCAAGTATGTTTTTTTTTTCATTTTTTTTTATAGATTGCAACAATGGCCAGTAGTCAAAGTTCAGTGGGTGGGGAGGGAAGTCAAAAATTCAAAATTGATAAAGGATCTCCTTTATGGAGACATACCACAAGAATTTCACAAATTCCTGGAGGTGGGGCGTTTGTTTGGAAGTGTAAATTTTGCAATGCACAATATAATAGCTCCTATTACCGAGTGAAACTTCATTTTATGGGCCCTGGTGGTAAAGGGATTAATATGTGTGAGGCCCCAGATAAGAAGGGGTTGTCTGTTGTACAAATAGCAAGATTTATAAAAGAACAAGAAGATGCTGACAAATTGGTTGCAAGAGGAAAACAAAGTGGTTATAGTTCTAGAAAGAAAAATAGGACATTACCCACTCAGACAGTTAGGCCCTCCAAACATCCCTTCTTGTCTATGCCCTCTATGGAAGAAGAAGATGAAGAACCACAAATCACCACCCGCAAGAGAGGTCCATTGGAGAAGGCATTTAAAATGGAGGCAAGAGATATTGCTGAAGAAAAAATTGCACATTGCCTCTATGCCAATGGTCTTCCATTCAACTTGGTGAGATCACCATATTGGCGGGACATGGTGTTAGCAATAAATAGTGCACCTCCTAGTTTCACAAGTCTTGGGTATGAAAAGGTGCGTACCACCTTATTGCAAAAAGAGAAGAAACCTATAGAGGCCCAACTGAAACCAATTAGGGATTCTTGGATTGAAACAGGTGTTACTATTGTTTCCGATGGATGGAAAGATTGCAAAAACCGTTCATTAATCAATGTTATTGCAATGTCACCCAAGAGGTCAATGTTTTTGAGGGCGGTTGACTGTGAAGGGGAAGTGAAAGATGCAGAGTTCATTTTCAGGATTCTCATTGACTCCATAGAGATGGTGGGTAATGAAAATGTTGTCCAAGTAATTACGGACAATGCAAAAGTTTGCAGGGCTGCAGGTGCTTTGGTAGAGGCTAGATATGAGCACATCTTTTGGACACCGTGCACCGTACACTCCCTCAATTTGGTGATGCAAGCAATTGGCAACCAAATAGGGTGGGTGAAAGAAATATACCAAGAGGCCAAGGAAATCCAAATGTTTGTGACAAACCACCATATATCACAAGCAATTTTCAGAACATTTTCAAGATTGGAATTGTTGAAGGTAAATTTAATTTATTTAGTTTCATTTATGTCATGTTTTACATAATTGAATAAAATATTTTTTTGCGTTATTTACATATTTTAAATGTGTTATTAACTTACTATTAACATGTTTTTAGGTTGTTGAGACCCAGTTTGCATCTCACACAATTGTTCTGAGACGACTTGTGAAGGTGAAAGAGGCATTGAGTCAAATGGTTATTAGCAACCAATGGTGTATATGGAAGCAATCAAATTCAGAGAGGGCCCAAAAGGTCAAGGCATTGATCTTGGATGACGATTGGTGGGATCGTATGAATTATGTATTGGAGTTCACCGAACCTATCATGTCTATGCTTCGGTTTGCTGATACAGATGAACCATACTTGGGGGATGTCTATAATAACATGGACACGATGTTGGAGAAAATAAAAATAGAAATACAAAAGAGAGAGAATGATCCTGAAGACACCTTTTACAAAAGGGTGGAAGCAATCATTCCTCATCGTTGGAACAAGATGACAACACCATTGCACCTCCTTGCATATGCCCTATCTCCAAGGTACTATACCACTAAAGTACTTTCTATCCGAAGGAGAATACCGCCATATAGAGATTTTGAAGTTGCTAATGGGTATAAGAGGGCATTTAGTAGAATCTTCAGTGATCCAGAAGTGCAGACAAGTGTTATGAGAGAATTTGGATTGTTTATCTTACGAAAAAATCATACCCCTTCTGTTATCAGAGACCAATACAAAATGGATGCTATTACATGGTGGTACCTCCATGGTCAAGATTATATGTACCTCCAACCTCTTGCAATCAAGATCCTCTCACAAGTTTTTTTTTTTTTTTTGCCACTTGTATTGTAGAATTTAACACTTAACATTCTTGAATTTATCTTGCATTTTTTATTTTTTATTTTGTTGGTTTTCTCTCTAGGTTGCAAGCTCTTCTGCCGCTAAATGGAATTGGTGTACATACTCCTTTATCCACTCAGTGAAGCGTAACTAGTTGGCTGCAAAAAGAGCTGAAGACTTGGTGTATATTCATTCCAATCTGCGTCTTCTGTCACGTAAGGATCCTTAATACAAGCAGGGGGCAGCGAAGCTTTGGGATGTAGCACCCGAGTCTGCTGACTTGGATGCAACCATTCAGGATCTTGCTAGAGCCACTATGGATGATGTGGATGATATTGTCATGTCCCCGATTTTTGTGTTGTTTAGAAACATAATTAAAATAATTAATCTTGTGATATCGCATAATTGTAATTGTCCAAGACAATATTACAATTATAAAATCATCATAAATGTTATTATGATATAATAAACATTAAAGTATACAAAATGAATATAAAATAATATTATAATTATTTAACAATTATGATTATTATAGAATACAAATAATACTAATAATGAATATATAATATATATATATATGTGTGTGTGTGTATACATCTTATATTTGATATTTGAATGTATATATTGAATATTACATATTACATTAATATATATAGATATAATAATAATAATTTAAAATAATTGACATTAAATAAATATTCAAGGCTAATATAAATGTTCGGATCTTATAGTTAAAATAATATAAGTAAACCAAATAATGGTGCGACCCCTCCCGAGTAGTCGCACCCTTTGGGAAAACTATTGAATACTTAAGGGGATAGCGTTTTGTTTACTCGGATCATCAGACAGAGATATTTGTAGCATTGTAATCACCTGCATGTTATCGCTTGATAAGGAAAAGAAACATTCCGGGAACTTTAAGCCTGTAACGCCGAGCAAGAAGAGGGAATTCCCCATTTACGGGCATAGATGGCCATTGAGTAATCAAGGAGAAGAAATCAATCAAAAAAAGGTAAGAAGCGAGAAATGTATACTCGGCGAAACAAATCACCATAGCATTGAATATTTAAAAGAGAACTGATGTAAAATAACGAGCAAGTGGAGAGGCACTTCATTTTTAATCTTGGACGAGTGTATAACATTTCCTTGATTGAAGCCGACGTTAGTATAAGATATTCATTATGGGATGAAGGAACCCACACTGAGGAACATTGGTAGTAGGAACAACGGAGCTAAGGAAACAAGGAGATTCACCCTGTATTCCCAGCGCCGTCCCTATTCTCCACTGACGTCCAAAGCAATCAACAGGAAGCTGTGGTAAGCAGGATAAACAAGCGGGAGATTCAGACTATGAACTCTACGGGATAGAGGAGAGTCGGGAAGCGAACGCATATCCTAATGGAGCCACAAATTACAAGATATCACACCATACACCCACCATCATCATGGGAGATGTACACCAACACCACCGGATGCAACCACCATGGCTGGAGAACGATAGACGCGCTGGAGTGGACCGATCAAGCTATTTAGCAAGAAGAGATTATTAGGGCCATTTGATAGATTAAAACGAATGTAATTAAAGGCATCAATTAGTTGAAGCTTGTAGGAGGGAAGGACATCGAATGGAGGAAAGAGTTGAAGAAAGTAACATTGAAGGATTAAATATGTACACCACCAACAGGTAAGGGGTGATGGTTGTTTATGCACCCATCGGTATAGAAAATTTGATAATATGACATCGATGACTGATATATATATATATATATAGTGATATAAGTAGAATATGCACCACTTACGTAATGTTAATGAAATAGAATATGCATAGATGCATTCTTATAGGAATAAAGATATAAATATTGAGTCATTTGGGAATGATGGTATATACCTAGTCAAGATAGAATATAAGTATTTATATGGTTGTGCCGACAATAACTCTATTATGATAAATGGTTTTTCTCTTTGAGATTTGATAGAAGTTAATAGCTACCCTTTGTATTTACGAAATTATATAGAAGGATCATTCTTATTTGATATTATCACTAAACTAATTGATCTTTAACGCTACCAATGTCTCTTTGAGAAACACGTTGAATGGAAGATATAGGTTTAGGTGTTTTCGTCAAAAAGGGGACATTACAAGTGGTATCAGAGCAATGTTCCTGCCATCCTGTGAAATCAGCGTATATAAACTTACCGAAAAAGAAGGTATATTTTTAAGGCAACACATTCTGACTCATACAGATCAGGTATGGCTTATGACCATTGAATATAATTACTCTGCTATTAAGATATATGCAAATGGTGAGATTTTGAATGGTAATATTGTTTTGGCAATAAAAAAATTTAGATACTAACTTATGGTTAATAGACCTATCCAAATATGATTAATAAATATATATGATGACCAATAAATTTATTATGGGTCGTTGTTGAATGTCGTTTGTCAAATTGATGTTGTTATCATCACTATAATATTGCTAATATGTTATTTGGAATCAAACAACTAATGATGTTTTGATGATATTTTTCCCATCCTAATTATGATATGTGAAAGATTAATTACATCTCTACACCCACGACAATATTGAAGACTATTATGATATATCATTCTATTGAAATGTGAAGGCAACATCATTGGCTGGGAAAACAAGAGGTTCCTGTAGATCGAAATGGTAAGTATTAGGTGAGTACTTTCATAGCCCTTTATCAACAATGCCTTTATATAGATGGAAAACAATATTTGTTAAAAGGGTTATAAATGATTGATAAGGGTTTGGTGATTGATATATTTATATCACAATGAGCTAGTGCATATACATTCATATGATTATTAATATTTTGATGAATTCTTGAATCCTCATAAGCATGTTGCAGCGTGGATAACTTGTTAATATGATAATCATTAGATGCAATTGTTTGTTGAGGGATGGACCTAATAGGTTGAGCAGACACTAGAGTCCCTTCACAGTAGACCACCCTCATTGATGACTGCAAGTCTGCCAATGAGGGCCAAGGGGGTCATTTCCATGGGTGTTGGTTGGCTGCTCTTGGGCTGAGAAGGGAGTGCTCTAAGGGCCTCCTATGGAAATCCTTCCTCCAAACTATCGCATGGACTACCTGTCTACCCATTACCAAATTATCATTCAGTTTCAATCAAATCATAGGGGAGGAGGATTGGACGCCCATGAAGGAGAGCAGATACTAGGATCTCTTCGAGGTAGGCCACCCTCATGGATGACTGCGTGTCTACCCAGGAGGGCCGAGGGAGTCAATACAACAGGTGTTTATTGACTACCTTCGGGCTGAGAAGAGAGGCGCTAAGGGCTTCCTTGTGCGTGGTCCACTCCTACCTCTTGTGAATTGGGTGAGCGATGATAACTTGGGGTGTTTTAATATCTATTTAGTTGTTCAAAAATTTCAGATTGAATGCTCTGTAACATATATTCATATGAATGCTTGTGCATGATGTGTATTCGCGTATCTGCTTCATGTTTATGTGTATACTCGATGACCTTGGGAAGGAGGACGGGTCCACGGTGTAGTATGGGATACACCGAATCCACCTTCTCGATTGTCTGACAACATACTTCATTCAAGTGTATTTGTAATTGATTGTACACCCTATAACTTATGATTGTATTTAAGTATATACTTGCCGATTGTGTTTATTTGAGTGTATACTTTATGATTCGTGATTGAATTTGTAATTGGGTGTATACTCTATAACTTTGTATTGATATTTGAGTGCATACTCTATGACTTGCATTTGAATTCAAGATGTATTTGTATTCGAGTGTATACCCTCTGACTTTGTACTTGTATGCTTTGCGACTTTGAATTCAAGTGTATACTTCATGATGATGTATTTGAGTGTATACTCTATGGCATTCTATTCGTTGTGACTTGTATTCAAGGGTATTCTCTATGACTTACATGTATTCATACGTATTCTTTGTGACTTCCTGCACTCGTGCATATACTTCATGTTTTACCAGAGTTATGATATGTTGTTTCTTGGATAACATCTTACTTGATCATTTCATGACTAATGCACTCTTATACATGACTACTCCATTCCTAAGTGTATGCTTGTGTTTGTGAAGTTCATACCTTGTATGTAATTGTTTCTATGTACACTCTAATGAATGCTTCATATTATGTATTTTCCATTTCTTGAAGGAATGATATGCTTATATCCCATGCATAGAAGTAAATTTGAGTATACTTGAACGCTCTACATATTCATGCCTTAAGTAATGACTAAATGCTTCTCGCTCCATGTGTGTGGTTTCTCTATGTATGCTTCCTGTTAGAGTGTATCTACATTTCTTCCTACCTTATGAGTATTTACGCATTGGATACCTTGTCTGAGCTTATGTGCTTTATGTATAATTACATGATTTAGATGCCTTGTGTGTAATTTATTGCTCGTTGCTTCTATGAGAATTTGCCTCATATTGAGTGTCTTACTCCATGTATTTATGTGTATTTGTATGCTTCATGTGCAATCTGTGATTATGCTTGCTCCATGCTTATATCTTGTACACATTTATGGCTAATATATTCAACATGACTGCTTTCGGATATGTCTTTCATAATTAGTGTGTTTTTAGCATATCTACTTGCGATTGACAAGCACACCCCATGCTTTATATATACAAGTATGAATACTTCATGCTTTATGTATTCAAATCTATGTTGATGTATGCTCCATATATTTATCCATACTTGTACTTCATGCTTTACTGCTTTCGTATGTTCAATTGTATGATTCATATCTTAATAAGTGCGCCTCATGTCTTACATACTTGCTTTATGCCTGATGTGCTTTAGCATGTTTTCAGCATGTGAATATTTCTATTATGAATGTTCTATTTCTTGAGTGTATACTTTTGATCCAACCTGTGTACTTTTTCGACTGTATTTCCATTCCTCGAGTGAATTAACATGCCTTACTTGTATGTATCATATTTTGCGAGTGATTATGTGTCTGTTGTAGAGTCTATGTGCCATTCAATGTTTCTCTTCCTTTGTATGCTACTGGCTTCATTACTGTTGTGATTGTGACTTACGATATCTTATGTGCATACCTTGTGACTGTTTCATGTATGATAATTTGTTCCATGTATGATATATGTTCAACATGAGTGCTTTTTGCAAGTCATTGATTGCTACATGTCTGAAATATCTTCTCTATGTCTGAAGTGTATTGGGCATGTGTGTTCTATGCGAATGCGCTGAACATGTATGATTCTTGCCTTGTATAAGTGTATGACTGAAGATGTATGTGATTCGTGTCTTTTGCTTTGGATACTGTGTTTATGTATTTCATGCCTTATATGTATTGTGTGTATCTATTAAAGTAAAAGATGTTTGGAATTGTGATTGCTTGAGGACAAGCAATCTTGGGTAGGGTGGACTGTCATGTCCCCGATTTTTGTGTTGTTTAGAAACATAATTAAAATAATTAATCTTGTGATATCGCATAATTGTAATTGTCCAAGACAATATTACAATTATAAAATCATCATAAATGTTATTATGATATAATAAACATTAAAGTATACAAAATGAATATAAAATAATATTATAATTATTTAACAATTATGATTATTATAGAATACAAATAATACTAATAATGAATATATAATATATATATATATGTGTGTGTGTGTATACATCTTATATTTGATATTTGAATGTATATATTGAATATTACATATTACATTAATATATATAGATATAATAATAATAATTTAAAATAATTGACATTAAATAAATATTCAAGGCTAATATAAATGTTCGGATCTTATAGTTAAAATAATATAAGTAAACCAAATAATGGTGCGACCCCTCCCGAGTAGTCGCACCCTTTGGGAAAACTATTGAATACTTAAGGGGATAGCGTTTTGTTTACTCAGATCATCAGACAGAGATATTTGTAGCATTGTAATCACCTGCATGTTATCGCTTGATAAGGAAAAGAAACATTCCGGGAACTTTAAGCCTGTAACGCCGAGCAAGAAGAGGGAATTCCCCATTTACGGGCATAGATGGCCATTGAGTAATCAAGGAGAAGAAAACAAACAAAAAAAGGTAAGAAGCGAGAAATGTATACTCGGCGAAACAAATCACCATAGCATTGAATATTTAAAAGAGAACTGACGTAAAATAACGAGCAAGTGGAGAGGCACTTCATTTTTAATCTTGGACGAGTGTATAACATTTCCTTGATTGAAGCCGACGTTAGTATAAGATATTCATTATGGGATGAAGGAACCCACGCTGAGGAACATTGGTAGTAGGAACAACGGAGCTAAGGAAACAAGGAGATTCACCCTGTATTCCCAGCGCCGTCCCTATTCTCCACTGACGTCCAAAGCAATCAACAGGAAGCTGTGGTAAGCAGGATAAACAAGCGGGAGATTCAGACTATGAACTCTACGGGATAGAGGAGAGTCGGGAAGCGAATGCATATCCTAATGGAGCCACAAATTACAAGATATCACACCATACACCCACCATCATCATGGGAGATGTACACCAACACCACCGGATGCAACCACCATGGCTGGAGAACGATAGACGCGCTGGAGTGGACCGATCAAGCTATTTAGCAAGAAGAGATTATTAGGGCCATTTGATAGATTAAAACGAATGTAATCAAAGGCATCAATTAGTTGAAGCTTGTAGGAGGGAAGGACATCGAATGGAGGAAAGAGTTGAAGAAAGTAACATTGAAGGATTAAATATGTACACCACCAACAGGTAAGGGGTGATGGTTGTTTATGCACCCATCGGTATAGAAAATTTGATAATATGACATCGATGACTGATATATATATATATAGTGATATAAGTAGAATATGCACCACTTACGTAATGTTAATGAAATAGAATATGCATAGATGCATTCTTATAGGAATAAAGATATAAATATTGAGTCATTTGGGAATGATGGTATATACCTAGTCAAGATAGAATATAAGTATTTATATGGTTGTGCCGACAATAACTCTATTATGATAAATGGTTTTTCTCTTTGAGATTTGATAGAAGTTAATAGCTACCCTTTGTATTTACGAAATTATATAGAAGGATCATTCTTATTTGATATTATCACTAAACTAATTGATCTTTAACGCTACCAATGTCTCTTTGAGAAACACGTTGAATGGAAGATATAGGTTTAGGTGTTTTCGTCAAAAAGGGGACATTACAGATATTGATGACATACCACATGGTGCTGGATCCACTTTGGGTTCAAATGATGATGATCTTGAAGTTGAAGCAGCTGAAAATCCAAGTCACGATGATTTTTTTTGATAATCTTTTTGATGATTGATGAACACTTGAACAATGAACATTGAATCATGTTTCATGAACTACATTTTGTAATTCAGTAATTGTGATGATTTCCATTGGAATCGTGAACATAGACGTATATGATATCATTGATATGCCTTATTTGAATATTTTTCAACTATCAATTGGCATTTAATATTTATCTTTGGCATTTGGCATTGATCAATGATCAAGTATCATACTCTGAAATGATTTAGTTTTACAATTCTGTATATTTCTCTTTTTTTTTGTATATATAATACATACATATATATATATACACACATACCCATATGTACCCAAACCCCTAAAACTAAATTTCACATACCCACGTACCGGGTTCTCATACCTGCACCCGTCCCCGTCCCCATCCCCGAACCGGTAACTTAAAGATACAATGAATTTGGACTATACTTTTAATTCTGTAACTAGACTTCATTGTAATATCCCACCCTAATTGGGACAAACCCTTTTGCGATTTTTTCTCAATTATTTTCAGTTTGACATATAAGGCATTTTGTCAAACATTTCACATACATAGCAAATGATGAATAACAGCAGTTGACGATGGAATTGCAAAGATGTATTCAAGTAAAATCACCATAAATTTTCAAAGATCATTACACGACTGAATAACTACCCATATGCCCCCTTACTTCAGTTTGTGCATTCATACAAAGCACCCAAAGGGAAATACAACCAGCAGCAAATCAATTCCTGATCAACAGTAGCAACTGGAAATCATAATCAGACATTCAAAGGTACATTTTCTGAACATATAAATACCAATTTGATAACTCCTACACTCCTTGTGTATGACCACGCCTGATAGGGAGCTGCCATGGCTGAGAGAAGAGTAATGGCGGCTGGAATGATAGTTCCCCTTGCAAGCAGATGCGCCCAAGCTCACAAAGTTCACACCCAGCAGCAGTAATGACGCCCAGAACAGCTGATCATGACAGCAATTGGTAATTGGCAGGGTATTTGTGAGAAAATCCACGCCCTTAAACCCTCTCGTCGCCTTGGGAAGACCCCACGACCCCACTGTATAGTAATCCGTCTCTCAAAGGATGAAATAAAGGCTGCACAGGAAGCAATATGCAACTACAGGACACTAATCAGTCCCACGCACAGTCCAGGTATGACTTTGTTGCATTCGTCAGCTCCAATAGACATTCAAATCCTCAATGAAGGTGCAGTATGTGTGTTGGCGTAACAACTAACACCTCTGGAGTAGAAGTTGTTATGAACAGCCTATGCACACTACGCAATGAGTGCTCTTCAAATTATGGAGGGGAAGCTCCCTCGTTATGCTTTGACAAATGTACTTGCAAAGGAAAATAAGCTAAAACTATGTCCTGTCTTTTTGTTTCAGCTGCTAGAGGCACAAGGCTTTCTTGAAAGAACTTACACGTTGCAGCTGAGTTTTCTCTGGTTTCGCAAATCAACTAAACTACAACTTATATCTATCCAATCTCCTCAGGAAAACAGAGCAAGAGGAAACGGAGCAAGGTTATGACTATCAGACGATAAACGCATTCAGATTCTCTACTTGAAGGCAAGGTGGCGCAACTATCATCTCAATCTGAACAAGTTTATTAAGCACAAAACAGATTTGAGAATTTGCTATGATAATCTTATGAAACCCTATGTGGCATAACACTCAATCAGCATAGTAAAGACTCACAAACAGCTTTTATCATCAAAATCTTTGTGAAACCCTATGTGGCATAACACTCAATCGTAATGACAAAAGATTCACAAAACAGATTTTCCTAATCTAAGAGAAGATTCACCATGAAAACTTTATGAAACCCTGTGTGGCATAACACTCGATCAGCATAGTAAACACTTCACAAAACGGTTTTATCATGACAATCTTACGAAACCCTGTGTGGCATAACGTTCGATCATAACAATAAAAGATTCACAAAACAGATTTCTCTAAACTATGGAAGAATCCAGCATTACAATCTTTCGAAACCCTATGTGGCATAACAATCAATTGCAATAATGAAGACACATGAACAAATACCATAAAGAGCAATATTGAGGGCAAGGTAGGCGCAGCATATATTTATCTCTCAAGCAAAATTTATTTACAAATGAGCAAAAGCTCTTATTTATATACATCAAGGTGTAGGTAACCCTAAAATCACCTTGAGTTCACTACAGTTCTTGCAATGCATGCAAGTCATGCGCCCTAACCCTAATGAAGTAAACTATAGAGTTAACTGGGCAACTACCCTCAGTTTAACTGGTACAAATAACCTAATTGGACAATGTGCAAGCATGCACGTCCTTATTTAAAGCAAAGTTAACTGGCCACTACCTTCAGTTAACTAGAAACCCTAACCCTAACTCCTGTGTTGATAACTCCGAGGATGAGATAAGCATGTGTTAAAGTCAGCAAGTGAACTGAAGACTGGAAGTCAAGTTAACTGCTGCTCAGGACTCAACCCTAGAAATTAACTGCACGTTCTAACTGACAGATCACTCCATGTCAACTCGGTCTAACACTTCGACCAAGAACTCATCGATCTCCCTGTCATCTGGCACTTTGATGCTGCTAAAAATAACAGTCCGTTTCTTTAGTTCTCTGCCACTTTCAGTAATTGTGTGCACACCATCTTTGCATTCTTCAGTCGCCTTTCTCAAACTGGCTGCAATCACTGAAACATTTTCTAATTTTGGCGCCCTAGGTTCACCTTCAAGGCTATCAAAAATCAGCTTCTCGAATTCCGCTTGAACTTTTTCCAACTCAACATACGTGCCATCTTCGAGAAGATAATGACACGGGATCTGAACAACGAAGCCACTGACAAGTGCAAGCACTCCAACTTCGTCATCCTTCAGTGAAAATAACTTGGAAGAGATTTTCTCACATATTTCTGTTCTGAGAAGGTGCTGCTCTTTCCAAGTGAAGACTTTCTCTTGATCTTCGATCTCCTCCAAAGCATCGCATGCAACTGATAACTGAGATACAATAACGCGATCCTTTGCCAAGCTCTCTGCAACTGCAATATCCAGCAACTGAATACCCTGACGGAGTTTGTGTGCCTCACTTCTCAACTGATATAAATCTGCAAGAAGAGTCTTACCAGCAGCAACTAAACTGTCAATCCAATCATCCAAAAGTCTGCCATGACTGACCAACTGATCCAATTTTCGTTTCTCTGCAGGTGTGTGCCGAGGAAGAACCGGTGCTCTATTTGGATTCCCATGAACAAGATCAGAAATATATTGACGAAGTTGACTAATTTCAGTTTTGAGTAAAGCCTTATCTTCTCCATCCTTCGTGATACGCTCTTCAAGATTATTGGTAACAATCTTGAGAAGAGAAACATCTGTCTCTCGTGTGGTCCTGCCAAGATTTGCCTTAGTGAATGTAAAATCACCCACTTCGACCTCGTTCAAGCTTTTACCTTCTGGAGGCACTGCAACTTCTATCACAATCTCTGATTCAGGGGTCTTTTCGATGTGCACTTGTTTCTTAATCTTCTTGTTTGATCTGCTCTGATAGGGCTCACCAAACTCTGACAAATCAAGGTTGTATGACGGTTCACGCCTTTGTCTCCCAAAAGACCTCTCGAGCCAACAAGACTGAACAATATTTTCAATTCGTGGAGAAACTGTCCCTGATGTATCAACCTGTGGTGTTTCAGTTGTCTCCGATCCTGCTTGAGTTTGTGGCTCAGGCTCAGAATCTATATCAATAGGCGGAACGTGAGGTGAACTAGGAAGTGAAATGTGAGGCTCAGTCTGGATAACTGTCTCTGTTGGAACTTCAGGAGCACTCTCAATTTGTTTCTGCTTCCTTTTACCAGTAGCTCTCTTCCCTGTGTTTCCACTGAGTCTAACTCCTTCCGGAGGTATGATAATGGCTTTAACTCTGGGTTTTGCTCTAGAAGTAGAAGGCAATGACGAGAAATCCTTTGGCGGCTCTGCTACAGGAACTGACTTTCGCGTTCGCTTGCTCTCCAAGAACAACTTACTAGTCTTGATGATTGATCTGGAAACCTCTTCAATGGAAGTATTCTCCTTAGCATACCAATCAGGTGAGCGAAGTGGCTGCCTAGCAACTTGATCCTTAACATAAGAATTGAGAAGAACTTCTCCATCATCATCCGACAAACCATCAACATCTTCTGACAAGTAATCAGAGAGCTGTCCAACAGTAAGTCTACAATAGTGACGACGACGAACTTCAAATTCATCTTCACAATTTGCCCAGAAATCTTCAAGTGCTGGCGCATGTGCAATCCCTCGCTCTAACCGATTTGCATAATGACCGAGAGGATCATAGGAACGTCTCTCAGTATAAGGCTTGAATTTGAACCTTTCCATCTCAGTAGACATACGCCTGGCATCTGTTGCTGCATCACATGTGAAAATTCCAAATGAAAATGGAAAATTTGCCGCAGCCTTATGACGACTACGGAGAAAGAAGTGAACGTGCTGCATTTGCCTGAGGAACTCCATAAAGACAATCTTGTCTGACGGATATCTCGGCAACATCAGAGGCTCTCCAACATAACCATAAACTCGGAGGTACGTGAAAGTAGGAAACTGTATGAACCAATCTGCCCAAGTTTCCATTGCTGATTTGGCCTCGGCCGAAATACGAATGTGCATCTCATCATCAAGATCTCTCACAGTTCTCATGGAAAAGTGATCATTCACCACTCGGAAGTCCTGCTCAGACTGAGAAAACTCTAGCTGTGGATAATACTCATGAATATGCTGAACACCGAGAGTACCATTGGTGTTAAGAAGTCTGAAACTACCTTGAAATGCAACCAAGTAGACCAAATAAGATATCATGTGAAACTCGTGATGCTTGAGAAAGTTAGAAATCTGCTGATGTAAGCAATCACTAATTAACATAGCCCAGTCAAAATGCTCTGTGCCATCAAGGATTCTGGTAATCAGGTAGAACATCCATGGACGGAAAGTATTAGCATCTGACTGGCCGGTAACTCGATTGAGTAAGGTGATCAAAACAGCAACTTCTCCTTTAAATTCACCCCGACCAACCTTCTTAGGCAAGTTAGTTTTCTGAATTGTCAACCATTTCTGAGCAACCTTTCTCTGTGAACGTTGATGATCAGCATCCCATATTTTCTCACAAGCTTCAAGATCAACAGTAAAGTTATCTGAGCGAGGAGAAATAGAAAAACATCTTTCTATGTCCTTCGGCTTGAGACTGCAAACCACTCTTCCATCAACCGATCTGATCTGTCGTGAAGACGAGTCATAATGCTTAATGCAAGCAAGTACGAACTCAAGATCGAAGATAGAAACAGGAATGGATGCCGCTGCCAGCAACCCGGAACGCTCAAGATTCCTCATCAAATTGCTGCTAACACCTTCTAAACTGCTCAGATTGACCACTGGATAAACATGATTTAGGTCCGTATCTGAAGTCTTGGTGAAATTATGTGTAAGGACTGATTTCACCTTGTAATCAATGAGATTGAACTGCATTTTGAAAATGGTGACTTTTGACTGTAAAGTCGAATATGTTTGAAGAACTTTTTGAAAAACACTGAACAAGGCTAAAAATAGCTTCTGACAGGCAAAATTTTCGAAGAAATTCTGGAACATGGGTTTTGTGCACAACTGAATTCTGAACAAACCCAAATAGCTGGATTCTCGAAAAAATGTGATTCAAGCCCACATGCAAAGAGATTCTCGGAAAAAGGCTCAGAGCTTCAGAATGAAGGCTACGGGGCGATTTTCTCGAAAAAATCTAAGAAGTGGGTCTTGTTGCAAACGCTGAAATATGAGAACCCAGATGAACAGATTCTGAAAATGTGTTGAATTACTCTGGCATGCGAAGAAAGTACCTAAGGTGAAAAATAGAAGAAATAAGACAGAAGATAGAAAGTTTTGCTTGTCTGCTTCTGAAAAATCTGCAAATCTCTTCTTCGAATCTTTATAAAACCTGCATGCAAAGTGGAAATAAAGTCTAGAATTGACTTCCTCTGAAGAATCTGAGCTCGTAGCTTCGAAGAATGCTGAAAACGGACACCTGAATCACCTTAAGCTTGCTGGTTGCTCAAGAAAATACAAGCTTTCAGAGCAAAAGATGATGCAATAATGGACGCCACTCTTGAAATATATAGAATTTCATCATAGAAATTCGTACTAAAGCAAGCATGCATTAAAAATGGCGCTAAGCTTCTTATTGGACCTCATAATAGTTAACTGAAGGTCGAACAAGCTCAAAAGGTGGACGTGCTTTAGGGTTTGCCCTTTCAACACTTCAGTTAAACTCATCATGCGATTTTAGCTTCAGTTAAGACTTGTCTTAAGTTCGCCATCTTCAAATTTGCTTTAGATTCATCAATTTGACCTAAAGCGTACCCTTTAGATAGCTTCAGTTAACAACAAGAATAAGATAAGAGTTCGCCATCTTCATGCAAAGAATAAGCTAAAAATAGAGACCCTTTTGGAAGTTCAGTTTGGCCTTCAACAAGTGCGCCAACTTCACATGCTTTAATCAATTAAAATCTAAAAATAGCAACCCTTTTGAACTAAAGTTGCCTTCCTTAAAAAGTGCATAGCTTCACACAAAAATGCTTCACTTTTCAACCTTAAATATGGCGACCCTTTTGAAACTCAAGTTGACATGCAAATTCGCCATACTTCACAAATCTTATGCTTCATGCTTCACAAAATAATGCTTCATCAAAATATGGCGTCCCTTTCCATGACTTCAGTTAACATGCAATGAAGCGCCATCTTCACAATCTTGACCAAATTCGCCATGCATGTAAATTTCAGTTGACATTCAGTAATAAACTTCAGTTAAACTTAACATGCAATCAAGTTAACTCAACATGCAAGGTAGTTAACTGAACATGCAAACCAGTTAACTGAACATGCAAACTGAAAGATCACTCCACATGCAAACATATGAACTGAAGATGACAACCCAGAAATCGTTCAGTCTAACTGCAGTCAGAACTCCAGTTAAGGCGTCCATTCAACTCACTTTCGAAAATTCAAATTTGAACTCTTGAGCGAATTCCAGACTTAGCCAAATTTCATGAAAATTTAGGCTAAAACCTCTGTCGGGACCTCTGTTCATCGACTGACACTGGTTGACTGACTTCTCCGATTGGCTGGCTGACAGGTGCATTGCGGAGCTGAGTAAAAATTGATCAAATGATATCTTGATACTGCACGTCATAAAGCCCGACATGCGAAGGCTCAAAAGAATCCAAAGCGCCTTTTGAAAATTTGCGCTTTTCGGACTTAGTCAAATTTTATTACGCATCTCGAGCGAAGGGAAAAACAAAATCCTTCATAACCACATTTTATCAACACCGGGTACGGAACTTCGGGTTCAACTGCGAAACTAAGCTGGATTACGCGATGGTACGCAAGACACATTTCCCCAGAAAACATCATCTGAAGGGTGAAAAACAAGAGCGCCCTTTTCAAAAGTTGCTCTTTTCATTCCAGACTTAGCCATTTCTGGAAACGACAAAAATAATATAAAAACTTCCACTGCAACCTGACGAGACATCTTCTGATCTGACGGAGACAGGCAACGGAAAGCTGAACGTAACACGGACACATTAGGCATCTGAAATCATGAGAAAGAAAGCTTTAAAGGCCTGAAAAGCTTGGGCACCTTTCTCAAAATGTGCTCTTTCGCTTTTTCCTCTGATATTCTGACTAAGATTTGACCCTACGTTTGACCTCCAGTTCAGGCACTTCAGCAACTCAGATACACCCGGCGGATCGTGTGACTTGAACAAATGTAGGATAAACATCTTGGGCCGGCATTCGATCAAAACCTATCGGCACCTCAAAGATGGGCGCCTTTGCGAAAAGCTTCAGCTTTTCTCGATTAGCCAATTCTTGCTTTCGTCTCGATTTGCCTTTATCTTAAAGTAACTTCGCTCAAAAGCAGGTCCGTTTTAGCGGGGCTTGATGAGCTCCAGCTGAAGGCTGGCGTCATAGGACAAAGAAGTCTGCTGGAGGTGACAAACCCTAAAAACAGGATCTGTGCCCCTAAAAGATAGGGCGCCTATTTCAGAATGTGCTCCCTTCTCCGGAGATAGAAAATTTTGATGTTTTTCGTTCAAATTTTCATTTTTCTTAAATCTCTTCGGTAACAGACTGACATAGTACTGACACCAACTCCATATTTAAAAACCCCAAAAATGACCATTTGACGACACTTTAACAAGATTTAGACTCAATTAAGCAAAATGCCTTAGTGAAGCAAAAATTTTGGTTTTGGGTACAACAAAACAATAAAAAAATGAATTTTCGAAACAATGTAAAAATAATGTAGAAAAAGGGACAAAAACTTGTTTTTGGAATTTAAAGGCATTTCCATAGCATATAGATATATGGAGGAAATAAAATTGAGAGTTTAACCCATGAATCGTAGAATATAGATTTTTTTGTTTATATTCATATCGCTGATTACATTGCATTGCACAAAACATACATCATAGCGCATAAATAATAACTAAATGCTGACAGTTTATAAATTTTCAATTACAATTTAGTTTGTACAAAGTCAACCTACAAAGCTCCAAAAAATTAGATGTAGCCAATGACTCTTGCTACTACAAAGAGGCAGCATCCCTCATGGGGGCTTGGAGTGGAAACCCCAATATGGTTGAGAGGCAACACCCTTCATGGGGGTCTAGGGGTAGCACCCCTCGCGGGATCCGAGGCCAGCGCCCCTAGCATAAGATAGGGTGGGGTTGAGGGGTAGAGCCCTTTCCACCAAGCCCAAATTAAGGCTTTTGAAACCATACAAACTTTCATGGCGCATGCCATTTTCACAATTTTATCAATGAATGGTGAAATTAGGTATTTGGCACATCTTTGTTTAGAAAAATGTTTTAAAAAATTATTTTTATTTTTTATTTTTTTGTTTGGGCCGCCCTTGGGTTCACCCAGGAGTAGCTTGGGTTCATCTAGGGTCTTGCCTAGGCACCTTGGGACAAAAGGAGCCACAACAAACACAAGGTGCTTGGGAAAGATCCTTGGCGAACTTAGGGCACTCCCATTCTAGGACCCATACCCGCATCCATTTGATATGGGATCGGGATCCTAAAGGGGCATACCTAATAACTTAGGTCAAATTGGTGTAATAAGTAATTAAAGCAAACAAGGAGGTGTTGTGACCTTTTCACACATCACCCCATTCAAAATGGGGACCCCCTAATTTTTGCTCCATTCGGGTCTTTTGGCTTTGGTTTTTCGGTATGTCTCTCTCTGTCAGTTCTTTTCGTTTGGTGATGTACTTACCATTTGACCTAGATTTGAATTTTGGCCAAGTCTGGAGGGCTTTTTGATGAATTAGGGTTTACAATCTTTAGACAACTTTGAGGTCAAATTGAGCTGGCTAGTCGAGTTTTGAGCTTAGCACTGCTGTTAGGATGCTTCAAGCAGGCTCCCACTAAATTTTCACTGAATTCTAACAACTTGCTACTTTTAGTAAGTACCAATTTGGGGCCTATTTTCTTGGGATTTTCAAATTCTGACGGCTGCACTGCACTTAGAACATTGTGAGGTGCCTGCGTACAAAATTTTAGCTGAAATAGACAACTTGCTATTTTTAGCAGTTCTGCCTTCAAAGGCCATTTTTAGGGTTTGCATGCAAGATTTCTCAGCGCATGTTTGCATAATCTTTCTGGGTTTTCCGAGAGCTTCGCAACGAGGTAACATGCAAACAGAGTTGACCACTTTTTCAGGACTTGCTATTTTTAGCCAGTGCTCGCATGTTGATCACTTTTTTGGGTTTTTTTGGGTTTCTTGAGATCTCTTGGGCAGTGTGACATGCAAACTCATCCGATAGCTGATGGGTCACTTTTTCAGACACTTACTATTTTTAGCAGTACCACTCCGGCAGCTGCCTAGCACTTCAAAATCACGAACACAACGACATGCAACAAAAACGGGGTCAAACGGAGACCATTTGAGCAACATGCAGGTTAGATTAGGGTTTCTAGCTTCAAGACCCAAAATGAGGGGTCAAACGCCAGAATTTCCAAAAACCAAGGTATCCCATCACGATCAGTATCTTTCAGGGAACCCGTTGGTAAAATTTGAAGGCGATCTGAGCACTTACTATTTATAGTAAGTCACTTCCAAAACAGGGCTATAAATAGCAGGTCAGCACGAGGCACCAGTGTGAGCAGGTCAAGCAAGTGATGAGGACCCCATGGCGCGAATTTCAGATCAAACGGAGTTGTAGAGGTTCAAAAATCAAGCACTTACTATTTTTAACAGGCTTGTGTAGAGGAATTAGGGTTTCCTAAAATGTATGGCGAAACACGACAGTTACACAGAAGCAGCATCCAGTCACGATCAACATCTTTCTGACAGTTTACACGCAAAGTTTGAGCTCATTATGAGCAGTTACTATTTTTAGTAAGTTGCTAAAAATAGCAGGTACATGCAGGAGTCAGACGCCAGTAGCTCAGACATGTCACAGGGTTCGAGACAAAGTGAAAATCAAGCCTTTTTGGAGCTAGAAATCAGCTTAAAATGCAAAATTTGAGAAACTTTCTAAAAATAGAAAGCTAGGGCAAGCTGAGGGCAACGTGAACAAACCTCTTCAAATCAGACGAAAGCTTTGAAATTCATCCAAGTCTGATAAAATGAAAGCTCCAGCACCAAAATGCGCCCTTGGAAGGAGATGCCATGAAAAATTCACTAAGTCTGGTAAACTTGAAGCTCCAGCATCAAAATGCACCTTCACAAGAAGCGGGAGATTATAAAAGTTTCTAAGTACTTCAAATTTGAAGCTCAACCCCTCACATGCGCCCTAGGCAAAGATAGGAGCTGGAAATTTCTCTTAGTGTGTAAAATTTGAAGTAGACCCCCTTGAATGCGCCTTTGACTTGGAGGAGGCCTTAAAAAAAATCTAAGTATGGGAAATTTGAAGAAGGCACCTCTATATGCGCCTTAACCCAAGAGCAAGTGTGGAAAATATTCTAAGGGTTGCAAACTGGAAGCTCACCCATGGAAATGCGCCTTAACTTGGGTGAAAGTTTAAAAAAGTTTCTAAGGCATTTAAATTTGAAGCTACTACCCCCAAATGCGCCTAAGGAAGAAGAGGCTGAAAATTTATCTAAGTGTTCTAAACTTAAAGCTATTACCCCCAAATGCGCCTAGCCAAAGAGAGGCTTGTGGAAATTTTTTCAAGTGTTAAAAAGTGAAAGTGGAGGGGGTCATATGCGCCTTAACTTGAAAAGGGAGGCTGGAAATGTGACTAAGTATTAAAAACTTGAAGTGCACCCTCTAGAATGCGCCCTTACAAGCTTGAAGACACAAAAAATATTCTAAGTGTGGCAAATTTGAAGCTCAAGGCCTCATATGTGCCCAATGAGAAGAGGAGGTGGTTAAAAGTTTCTAAGGCATGAAGATTGGAAGTAGCTACCCTTGGATGCGCCCTTGGAGAGAAAGATACTTGGAAAATTTTCTAAGTATTGTTAAATTGAAAGTTTGACCTCCTATATGCGCCTTGAGAAGGAGAGGAGTTATAATTTATTCTAAGGCGTTTAAACTTGAAGTGCAGATCGTTAAATGCACCTTAATTTGATGAAGAGGAGTTGAAAATTTCCTAAGGCAAGTTAACTCAAAGTAGAGAGGGCCATATGCGCCTTGACTTGGAGGGAAAAGTTTAAAATTTTTCTAAGTATTGGAAACTAAAAGCTCCAAGGTCAAAGTGCGCCCTTGCAAGTTGAGGAAGCAAGAAAATGATTAAGTGTTGGAAAATAAAACTACAAGGGGTCATATGCGCCTAAGCGCTGAAGGGGAAGTTTGATATTTGCTAAGTGTTGCTAACTTAAAGCTTGGACCCCAATATGTGCCTTGATCTTGGATGAAGAGTTAGAAATGTTTCTAAGGCGTGTCAACTTGAAGGAAGCACTCCTATATGCGCTTAGGTTGAAGAGAGGATGGTGGCATTAAAATTTGACTAAGGCATTAAAATTTGAAGTACCACTTCTCAAATGCGCATAGACCAAGAAGGAAGACGTGTTAAGATTATTTTTGCTAGGTGGTGAAAAATGAAAGTTTGACCCCTTGATTGCACCTAGACTGAGGGATAAAGTGGAAAATCGTCTAAGTGTGGGGAATTGAAAGTCCACTATAATAAATGCGCCCAAAGCTTGTGATTGAGTGATGGAATTTTCATAGGCGTTGGAAATAAGATGAAATTTGTTCTAAACAAAAAAAACGCCCCATGCTGGAAGTTAAATAAAATTTGATTAAAATTATTTCCCAAGGTTTAAAAATCAAATGTCCCCCTTGGGTTAGACACATGAAATTTTGAAGTTGAGAAATATTTATCAAGGGGGAAATATTTTAAAAATGTTCTGGAAGGAAAATAATTTCGCCTAGTGATTTTAAAATGCTGGAGCTCACGATTGATGAAATTTTTTCTGGGTGAAATATGGATTTAAAAAAAAAAAAAAGCGCTAACGAAGGAAATAAATGAAGTTTCTCAATGGAATAAAATTCTAAGGCGTTGAAATTAAAATTCAATAATAGAAACGCCATTTTTCAAAGATGAGATCTTTTTTATGCTGAAGTAATTTTAATTAATTTCCCAAAAATGCTTCAATCAACTGAAAGTGACTTGCAGTCAAGGAGGGAAATTTTAATTTTCGAATGAGGAAAGAATCTCCAATAATAGTAAATTCCTATGACGACTCTATGACGACTGAGCATATTCTCTCCCGAATTGGAAATTTTCTAAGTAGTGGGGGAGTGAATTAATGACAACTGCTAAACTGGGCGCCTTCTTTCAGTTATATAAACTCTGAAGCTATTCATTTTTCTTCACAAAGTTGTAGAGTTGAGATTGTGCTGAAGCTGAAAGTGATTGCTAAGTGAGTGAGAAATTTCTGAGTTGAGTAAATAATTTTTCTAAGTGCTGAAGTTGAAGTAAGTGAGTGCTGAGAAGGAGAAAATTCTGAAGAGAATTGAGCTTGATTTTTTGAAGTGCTGGAAGTTGCTGAAGCTCGAAGTTTGAATTTCGGAATTAGAATTCTCGAGGTTTGGAGTTGGTGGTTTAATGCTGAAGATTTTTATTTTTGAAGCTAACTCCACTTGCCAGCCATCTCGCAGTACTTTTATTTTCTAAGTTGGAATTGTAATGCTTGAATTTTTATTTTGCAGATGGCTGAAGTTCGAAGAGGAGATGCTGTCAGAACAAGCAAGGCTACAAGCAGAGTCGGAAATGCTGAAGCAGGCAAGGAGAATGCCTCCAGGCAGGCAATCATCAAGCAACTGAAGAAGTCATTCATCCCTGAATCAAAGTTCGTGTCAAAGCTAGGAGGTTTGACTGATACCAACCTTGGTTCATTCAACCTCAAAACATTCAAAAGGAGAATATATGGGCAAGGTGGTTATCCTCCATCAGTGACTTCGCACAACATCGTGAGGAGTGGATTGTATGCAGCTGCTGGTTTTCCACCAGCAATTTGATGTTCTGAGTTGATAATGGAATGTGCAAACTACTACAGGCCAGACCACCGAACAATTGTTTCTCCAGAAGGCATGTTGCTGGCCAACTTCGCACCTGAGGCTATTGGCGAGGCGTTTGGGATTCCAGCTATGGACAAAATGTTGTACAAGTCTAAAGAGAGGGCTGATAAAATGTATGCCTCATCTTTTGATAGGTGTGCTAAGAGAATCAACACAACATGGATGAGGAAGCCAAAGCCTCCTGGTGCCAAGTTGCCAAAGCAGATCATCTCAGAGGAGTTGAAACAAGAATACTGTGATTTAATCATGATGCTCAACCGGGTGAATGGCAGCCCACATGCGTATGCTTTTGAGCCTTGGATGTTCTTCTACATCAGCGTGGTGTTAGAGGGGAAATAATATGTAGATTGGGCGAAGATGATCAGTGACAACATAGATGAACAATTCAGAAGCCTAAGGAGAACAAAGACGTTTTACATGAGCTCGTATGTCATTTATATGCTAGCTCGAATGACGAAGTATAAGGGGCTGACATACCAAGAGCCGATTGGATGTGGTTCTGGTCAATTTAAAATCCATGAAGCTTGCAGGCAGCTTCATTTGACAAGTACCTCCAGCTTCAAAAGAGTGAACGATGCTCTCACTATGTATATCACAAGGACTCTTCAACGGAGAACGCAGCAAAGAATATCCAAAGAAGCACAAAAGTTGATTGAAGAGTACGGGTTTTGGTTTATCCAATTCCCAAAGTTCACGTATATAAGGCTGTCGGGGTTCCATTCATATACCTACCGACTGCCAAGATACCCCACGGATAGGATGGTGATGCTTGAAGTGTCTAGGCAACTCATGGCCTACGACAAAAATCATAAGGAAGAAGAAGAAAGGAGGTTTGCACTTCCCTATTGTTATGGGAAATTCGCTTGAGGAGTGCCCTTCTTTGCAAGCAGCCAAGGAAGTGGAGGATGAGTTATGATTTTATCACCTCACTCTACACATCAGCCGACAGGATTTTGATCCTCAAAGGAAGATTGGAATTGTACAAGGTGAAGAATATCGGCACAAGGCTCATGTAGAAGATTTTTGGGCAAATGCGGAAGATGAAGCTGAAATTAGAA
Organism: Sequoia sempervirens; assembly: GCA_007258455.2. Taxonomy (NCBI): domain Eukaryota; kingdom Viridiplantae; phylum Streptophyta; class Pinopsida; order Cupressales; family Cupressaceae; genus Sequoia; species Sequoia sempervirens. The sequence goes on from VDFB02295659.1 coordinate 34,730, forward strand.
AGAGGATGTTCTCCAGATTGCCTTTGAAATTGATCAGAGAGTGTGAGGTTGTCCAAGTTCCGGATCAAGTGGATGAAGATGCCAACATTACTCACCCAGATTATGAGTCAATAAAGGACACACCAATCCCACCACCTGATTGGGCGGAGCCGGAAATCACAGACTTGGACACTTTGTCTATGCCTGTCTTAACTTTCACGAGGAGCTGGGTGGATGGACATGTTCACAGACTTAAGAGAAAATCAATTGCCCTCACATACAACCTCATGGGCGATCGAAGGCCACCGATGTTAATAAAGAAGAGAAAGCAGACCGCCCAGGTTGTGGAGCCATAGGAGGAGGAACCAGTTCAGCCTGAGCCTCGGAAGACGGAGGAAGCATCGCCTACACAACTATTGGCTCACTCTTCTAGTGTACAAGAAGTTTCAATATTTGCAAATCAGAGGATTAGAGTGAATGAAGAGCAAGAAATGGAAGAAGTTAACCAACCATTGCCTAGGGAGTCTGATAGTTAGAGCGCTAATGCTCCTGGGAGTGCCAACCAGCCGGATGAAGATGAAGAAACATAAACAGACACTCGCTTGGATCGTGCACTTGAGGCAGCTTTTGAAGACGAGGACATTACGGAGCTTGAAGTTCGGGGTCTTGAGGAGGATAGTCAGCACATGGAAATGGATGAGCCTCAACCGAATGTTGCTGAAGAGGAACTTCATGAAGTAGAAGCAACGGAAGAGCAACCGCTTGTTGTCTGTAGCGCTCAACAAGATGCCCCAAATTGGCTCACAAGTGCCATAAGCAGAGATTAGGAGGACAGCACCGACCCAGCAGTAGAGATGGAGGAGCTCCTTAATAGAATAAGCGGGTCACCTAAGAGGAAGAGAGCCAAAAAGTACTCCAGGATGGAAATAGATGAGTCCGGTTCTCGCACTATTCATGTTGTGGTTCTGAGGGAAGAATGTGATCTAGATGAAGTAATGCCTGAAAATTACACGATCACTACGGTTGAATTGGGGCACCCTACTAGAGTACAAGTAATCTAGGAAGCTGAAAACTCCTTCCAGGCACTGAAAAATAGGCTACTTCAAAAGGGAGAAAAATACAAGAGGCTAAAAAGAGCATAGGGCGTTAGTTGGGTATGTGCAGCATCTAGCACGTCCATGTGCTCAGGAGAACCCAACGGTGGAACTTCCACCTAAGCTTCCACGGGAGTCAATCAGCGGGCTCGAGGAGATGAAGAAGGCCATTCAAGAGGGAGACAAGTGGATTGGCGGTGTTTGTGCTGAGGCTGAGAGATTCATTGTGGATCTTGTCTCCTCTTTCCAGCATGCTTCCAGCATCCTCTCCCGTATGGAGAGCATTGAGCAGGCATGGAATGATACTCACATATTTCAGGACAAGACTATTCCACGCCTGGCTGCTCTGATGCGTATGCCAGTGCAAACTTTGATTGAAGAGGGGGTGATTCAGGCAGGAGATCGATATGGTTTTCCAGGCTGGTATTCTGTTGCATTCACTGGCCGAGGTTTCTTTGACACAGCAAGGACGAAGTCGGCCAAGATCAGGAGGGCCATGGGAAATATTCAGGAGGGCGTCTTCAATACGTTGGAGGCATTATTCACAAAACGACTAACTCCCGAGGAGGTGACAGTGGATGGATTGAAAGGAAGATTGCAACCGTTCTTCTCTAAGATGAGAGTATTTGCTCAGGTGGACTTTGAGAGTATCTCCACATTCTCTGCTATTATTCAGAGCACGTAGGAATCCATCGAGGCTTGGAGAAAGTCTTGTATCTGGCAGGTGCAAACGATTGCTATCCTTGAGTACCAGCTTAATCTTACTCTGGCTATTTTTGAGCAAGAAGTTGATGCAGTGCTAGCCCGGTTCGTTGCTTTTGCGGTCAGAGAGAAGAACAATGGGAACAAGGTCCTAGACGAGAATCTTCTAGAAGGGTAGTGGGCATTAATTTCCCATAGTGGTCAAAGGAAGAATCTGCCATTTTTGTGCTCATTAATTGCACCACTCCTCCACCTTTTGGCAGTTTTTAGGGCAAAATCTAGTCTAGGGCTGATGTGGCTCAATCTGAGCCGTCCATTGTAATTTAATCTGGACTGTCTATTGAGATTTACCAGCTATATAAAGGGGACTCCCCCTCATTTGTACATTATTAGACTAGAGATTATAGATCAGAGAGTAGAGCATAGAGAGACAGTTTAGAGTTAGCATAGTTTGATTGCATAGCATAGTTTGAAGGAGAGGGAAAGTTTTCCCTTGAGAACTTTGTAAGAGGTTGTTGCGAAAACTATCATAATAAAAAGAGTTTCATTGATGATATTTTGTCTTTTGTTATGAGCAGCTAGCAAGACTTCTTCGTCCTTCTACTTCAAGTAGAACTTAAATTAGAGTGATTTTCATTTTCATGCAAGTAGTTAGTCGTGGATTTGTGATGTTTGATTGAAGCAGCTTCGCTTAATCCATACCACTAGTAAGCTTGCTAATGGTAAGCTTTCCTTGTGTGGTCAACTAGAATCCTTTTTCAAACTTAACTTCGATTGTAATTCATGTGTTTGTATGCATTGTCCTAATGGTACTTGCATGTTGAGTTGTAATCTGAACACCTTCCGCTACTCCCTTGAAGATTGCACCGATTTTGTTGAAGCTGTCCAACGCGAGGCAAGGCAAAATCCGGTTAAAGTCTGCTGAAGTTAAGCTCCACACATCTTGCATTTAGACTAGAATTTAGGCTTTCTAAACCCTGCACACATTTAAATTCCGCACAATTCTGGTTAGCATAGGAACATGTACCTCATTGCTAAATCATCCGCAACACACGAAAATCCCCTTCCAATCATAGACCTGCTGTCAGCTACAAATATTCTGAATAATTGTGTAAGCCTCCTCGTGTAAACAACGAATCACAATGAACCGACTGAGGGTATTCCATAGCATTTTCGGAACCTTGGAGTTGAACGTACAAACTTTCTTGCAATCTTAGCGTACGAAATTCTTTGATCAAGAGAGAATGGAGTAGCCTTCGGATACTTTGTTCTGTTGATTGGTGTGGTCACAAAAATCACATCAACAGGAGGAAAGAAGAATAAATAGGAGGATATCCTTGAAAAATTCTCCTCATGATAACTTAGGATAGCAATAAACTTTTGAGCTTTATCTTACACACAAATAAAAAATCATGCAACAACTACGTCGTACTAAGATATTATAACATCTTTGTTAATATTTAAATTATTTTGTATATATCATTTCTTTTATTTAGAATGATAACATTTTTAAAAATGAATCCAACAATTTAATATTCAATTTAAAACAAAGCATAATTTGTTAAAACATAACACTCATATTTGATCAAATTTAAAATTTCAATTTATATATCTATTTTCAAAACTTCTACCTAATTAAATAAAGCCCATTTCTTCTTGGAAAATGTCCCATTATCTCAAATAACGACATAAAGCCAAAAACACCCATTAATGGCTAATAAAAGAGGGGGAAAATATTAGAATAAGTTCCTACATCTCATTCAGATTAGCCACTAAACAAATGCTCATCTAAATCCTTAATTCATAATTGATATGCCACTCACAAAAATTACGTAAAAGCAAATTTATTTACAAATTAAGAAGAATAAAAATTCTAATATTACTCTATTTTGTGTCTTAAAACCAATATCTACTTATTGTACAAAGCATAGAATTAGTGATAACAATTCGAACCCAAGACTGTTGATTCGACATTCTGACCTTCTTTTCCTTTGATTGTGTGTCGTGAGAATATGAAACAATACACACGTCTTTCTCATGTATTTCTCTGGCATAGTCGTACTCAATCTTCACTGATGATTTCTTTCATGATTTGAACATTGTCTAGCTTGAGAAGATTTAATTGTTAAATTGCATTGGTAAATCGCATGAGTAAAGCAAACAAATTTTCCTTGATTTTAATGTATTGACATGCCAAAAACTTGTTGAAAATTTTGGGTCAACGGTTATGCTAAAAAATGCAATTTAATGGGGGAAAAAATGGGAAACTTGGCAATTTCCGATTTTTGCAATTAGTTGCAATCTTTTCACGATTTTGCTTCTATGGTCTTATGAATGTCTTCTTCTCTAACTCTAATTTGATGATACCTTGACCAAGATCAATCTTCAAAAAGTAAATTGCCCCATGCAACTCATCAATGAACTTGTTGATCTTGGGGATAGGGTATTGGTTCTTAATTGTTTTCTTGTTGAGAGCCCTATAATTGATACACATGCTCATGGTTCCATCTTTCTTCTTAACCAAAACTATTGAAGAAGCGAAAGGATTGGAATTGAGTCTAATACGACCCATATCAAGTAGCTCCCTAATTGCCTTCTCTGTCTCTTCCTTACGCCTTTTTTGGTGGCAATAAGGAGTGGTTATAATGGGCTTGCCCCCCTCCAACTTAATGACATCCTCAAAGCCTCTATTTGGTGGTAGATCAAGGGGAATATCACCAAAGGCCAAGCTATGTTTGTCCAACAATGATTGAATATCAACATGGTAAGCTCTCTCATCCTTTGAAGAAGCCTTTGTAGAAACAAAGCATTGGGCTACCTGTGCAACCTCACCATGCTTGAAAAGAGCTTCCATCTTCTTTGTAGTGACTACTTTGGGTGCTCCATTAGACTTGGCTCAAAGTACTACCTTTTTTCCATTTGCTTTGAACTTCAACTCCACAGTCTAAAAGTTTTGGGAGTACTTCCCAAGAGAATGCATCCATCATATCCCTAAATCCACATCTATCTCTTTGATCCCTAGTACATAGAAATCATTTGTCACCATATGGTTGCTTAGCATGATGCTCAATTGTGATATTTTTTGGATGCATGTCATAGTAAACCCATGTGCAACCATTACATGAAATCCTTCAAAATCCTCTAGTTCAAGTCCTCTCTTCACCACTACGCCCTCATTGATGAAGTTGTGGGTTGCCCCACTATCAATCAAAATAGTCACTCTCTGATCATGCAAGACTCTTCTAATTCTAAATGGATTGTACCTGGGTGTACCTAATAGAGTAGCAAAAGTTCCTTCTATAACTCCTTCGATGATTTGGTCTCCTGGTTCAATATCTTCCTGCTCATTTTCACTTCCTTAGTTTACTTCGTTTCTTCTTCATTATTGGAGACAACTTCAATGTAATGAACCTTGCCCTTTCCGAGGTACTCGCGGCCTAGTTCCCAAGGGTCTTTGCTTGAAAAACATAGTTTCTTCCTCCACAACTCATTCTTTGTCTCCTCATCCATGTTTTCCTTTTTAGGCCAATCCTTTTGAAAGGGTTTCTTGTCTTTCTTTGGTGGAAATGACTAAGGCTGGAATTTATTTTTAGGTGTGAAAAACTCCATATTTCTTGCTCTTTTTATTGCATACTATAAAGGTGGGTCAAGTTCCTTCACCCAACTTCTAAGTGGTTCAGTCAATCCTTCGACAAAAAGAACAAATCTTCTATGTTCCACGCCCTGTCGGGGACGGGGACGGCAGGGGACGGCAGGGGACGGCGACATACAAAATACATATATATATATATATATATATGATTTTTTCAAAATTTATTAATATATCAGAGAGAGAGAGAGGGAAAGAGAGATAGATATGTCAATACATTAATAATTGATATCAACAATATCAATATGTAAGTAAATCGCGAGAGTAGTACTATAACAGCATAAGAAATGTCATTAAAGCATTATAAAATTTATCACAGCAGTATCAAACATCAATAAAACCATGGTCTATCAATATCCAAATGTCTCAAACATGTATCTAGAAGTCTCAAAGTTCAAACATGAAAATCAAAATATTAAATACAACAGTCTATGAAATTAAGCCTCATTCGGGCTATGAATATCCAAAGACTCAGAACTATCTGAGTCACTATCATCCTCTGGCAAGAGTGGATCATCCAATGGTAGCCCGACCAATCCTGATTGCGTCTCCTCCTCATCAATTTGCCTAACATCCTCAGGATCAACATCCCATCGTGCTGCTGGAGTCTGCCGATACTCAGTAGTCTGTCGGTCCTGAAGTCTCAAGGCACTGTGAACTGCAACTAATTTCTCAGCTCATTTTGAAGTAAGCCTGTTTCTCTTAATGGAGTGGATGAAGCCATAGGTGGACCAATTCCTCTCTGCAGCAGAGGAACTAGCAATCTGTGAGAGCAAACGAATGGCAAGTTGTTTCAAATCCGGTGTGTCCTTCCCATGGAATTTCCACCATCCAATGGGGTTGTTCTGTGCAATGGTGGCCCTATCCGTCCTAGCCTCTGGTTTGATGAATGTAGGACTTTGAAGATCAAAAAACATAAGCCACTGCTCTCTAAGAATGGTTGCCTCCTCGCTGGTATACATTTTACGAAGGGCTGCTATAAGCTCCTCTATCACCTCGTCATCCTTAGAAGGAAGCATTCGGCCAGGTCTAGGTACATACCACTTCGGGTTAAGAGCATAGGCAAGCATATGAAGAGGGGTATTCATTGTGTTCCACCTCTTTGTCACAATAGGCCTAATATGGTCCTCATAAAAACTCATCTCAGGATCATTTTTGCGAATAGCTTGCTTCATTTGGTCAAGCATGCTATCAAAAGTCTCATATATCTCTCCCAAGCTAGGAGAGTCTGTATCTGCATACTGGATTACCGCAACAGCTGGTGATATGAAAGAGCAAATATACCTACAAAAAAACAAATTAAAAGTTAGAACTTTTAAAATACAAAGACTAAAGTAAGACAAAGTGTAAGTGTAACAAATTCAAAAACAATTTAAATTTTCAGATTTCTTACTTGATATTGGCCCACCAAGTTTCATTAAGTACTCTATCTCTCACTTCCTTGCCTTCATTTGTCTTCGATAGAGTCCACCTTTTCCATTCTGCACAAACAACCATGGCTTGTAGAGCATCTTGGACCTCCAACATCCTCTCCAACAAAATATAGTAGCTAGCATATCTAGTCTCAACTGGTTTGAGGAATTCTTTCTTTGAATAAGATCGGAATAGTGCAAGTGAAGTTTGATGGTTACATACAAACATTTGTATTTTTCTATCCTCTGAAACTGCTGCCTTCACCCAATCTATTTTGCCAATGTCTTTCAAAGCATGTACACAACATGGAGTCCAGAAAATATGTTTGTAAGCACTCTCAATCATCAAACCAGCTGGCTTACAAACACGAGCTGAATCTGTCACAACCTGCACAACATTAGAAGGCCCAACCTCCTCTATGGCCTCCCTCAAAATACCAAACTGAAAATCAGCATCCTTAAGCTTCCCAGAACAATCAATAGCTCGAAGAAAGTATGAACCAGTAGGGCATGTAACAATAACATTAATAAGTGGCCTATGTCGAATATCACTCCACCCATCCATGACAATGGAACAGCCAGTCCTAATCCATGTTTGCCTCATCTCCTCCATCATCATGGTAGCTTTTGAATATTGTTTGTCAAGGAGGGAGGTACGCAATCTATGTTCTCTAGGGGGGGCATAAGAGGATCCAACTGCCAATATTTCTCTCACCATTGTTTTGTAATAAGGTGACCTTGCCAAATGAAATGGAATAGCATGTGCATAAAAGAATTTGGCCACTGCATCATCAGCTTGCTCACGTTTTTGCATATTCATTAACCCCATGACTGAAGCTTTCTCACTTGCTTTCCTCTTCCCTCTATCACAACTCTCTCCAACTGATACATTGGAAGAGGCTTGCAAATCAGCTAATGACCGTTTTTTGTTTGAATGGTAATCATTTGTGCCTCACTTACTCCAGCCAACTTTGCAAATAGAAGCTGTTGCTCCAATGTTATTGCTGTACAAACTCTAACACCCTTTCCACAGTCACCCACTAGATGGCCTCTAATCCTAGTATAGCTCCCATGGTATTCAGTTTTACAAACATGACAAAACCATTTCCTGCTGCCCCCTGAATTTTTCTTCTTGTTGGTGGTCACATCTGTGGCAAACTGACACAATGGTTTCTTCTTGTTGAGAGGGCCTTTTGCAAACCTTTGAAGAGTGGGTATAGGGCATGCAAAATGGTCTGAAGAAGCATGGGTTGGAATTTCAGAGGTAGATGGAGGGTTTTCTGCTGCCATTTCTATAGCTTCATTTTCACTATCACTAATCTCAGTCTCATGGTCACTGCCACTATTGCTATTGCTGCTCATTTTGGATGCTTTTTTTTTGTTGAAAGCCTAAAAATTTGTAAAACTAAATATTAAAATAATAAATTATTAAAGCTTAAAACTTTAAAAGTTTAAATGCTTGCATTCTCTGTTATTCTGAGCATAAAATTAAAAAATAGCCATAGGGCTTTTTTAATTTTATGCTCAGAAATTCAGAATAGAATAAGAGTTCAAAACTTTAATAAATAATAATTTCATTTAAAAAAAAAATTAAATACTAAAAAGAGAGTAAAAGTTTAAAAATTGAAAATTGAAAAACAAAACAAAATAATTAATTTTAAAGCTAAACTACCTGTATTGCAACTGCAAATGTTGCTCGAGATGACTGCGCCGCTCCTTGTCTAAGTATCCAAACAAAAATATAATAAATATTCTCAAAACTTTGCCCTAGCTGTTGCCAGATTTCTGATTTCTCCAGTCGCCGTCGCCAGATTTCACTTCAGTCACTCGCGTGGATGAGATGGTTGCGTGGCTGGAAGGTTGCGTGGATGAAAGGCCCCAAATTTCAGGCTTGCAAATGGTCTTTGGCTCCCACAAGGCTCAGACTCGTGCTCCGTTGCTGTGAATGAATGCCCGATAAAATGATAAAATGTTTGCCGTGAAAAGAGTGAGTTCGATTCAATAAAAAATATAATATTTTTAATGTTTCCAAACTTCAGCCCAAACAAATAAATAATTTACATTTTGGCGGGCCCTGCGCACAGGGAAAAAACCTTAAAAAAATCGTTTTTTAATTTTTTTTAACGTTTTTCAACTTTGGCCTGCGGGGGACGGCTAGGCGTCCCCAATCTGTTTCGGGAACGGGGGAACGTTCCTAGTGTTTAGGAAACGTTTCCTAGCATTTCCGAAGGTTTTGCAATTTTTGGGGATGGTAGGGGGACGTCCCCTTTGCGTCCCCCCGTCCTCGGGACGACAAGGGACGGGGACAAGGGGTTTTGGAGCAGGGGACGCGTCCCCGTGTAACACAACTCTTTGATACATTAGGAACCATTACGTAATGCCTCTAAAGTTCATACACATAACTATCAGTTGAGCCATACTGCTTCAGCTGTGCTAGCTCCCTAAAATGTAGTTCCAAATCCATCTTATCAAACTTGTCAATTAGTTTTTGGTTGAAATCTGCATAAGAATCAATGAGGCTATGCCCTTGTGTCACATCTCATGGTACCACCGCTTGTGAGCATCTCCTTCCAAATGAAGTGTGGCATATTTTATTGCTTCATTTTTCAAACATGGGACGTAGTCAGAAGCATGTATCTAATTTCTGGATCTACAAACATTCTGCATATTTGTTAGAGCCATCAAAAGTGGGTATGGAAAAATTTCCCAACCTTCATTGCAAGTCCTAATTGTGTGTACCCTTGTCCTTCTTGAGCCTATTCCTCAACTTTAGTTGGCAAAACTCAGTCAATGACATAGTGGCATGAAATTCATCCCCTAATGACTGTTACTCATGCAAATAATCTAAATAACTCTCTACATCATTTTGTTGTTCCCCATTACCTTTTGAAATTTCCTCTCTAATTAAAAAAGTAGGCATCAACGGTCTTGTTGCTAATCTAATAACCGTTCTAGTGTTGTTATTAATTCGGTTGTTTGCAATATTATTTGCTTCCCCATTGTTATTTTGATAAGCCTTAGGCATATTCATATTCTGCAACATCTGTGTCAATAAATTGGCCAACTACTGCTGTCCCCAATGAAGATCATTGAGTATCCGCTCCTTGGTATTTCCTTTATTCCTTCTTTCCCTATCTACCATGATATCTTCTACTTGTAATTCCACAAAAGAAAATCTTTCTTCTTGATTTTTCAAAAAATTATACTGCTCTGTTTGGAGATTCCTCTAATAATATGTAATGTTCCCCTTTTCCGAGTGATCATCCAGTAGAGCCATCTAGCCTATTTTATTTCCATAGGCTATGATCAGGCATTATAAGGGAATAAAATAAAATAAATTATTTATAAAGTTTTCCAAATAAATTAAATCATAAGGATAGCTTTATTTTTAATTAATTTAATTAAAGTGACTAAAATAAAATAATATTTTAAAGTCACTTTAGTAAATAAAAAGATTCTTTTAGAAGCTTTAAGGAGGTCAAATCAGATCTTTCTAGAAGATCCAGCTGAACCTTTAAAAAGAAATGAGAGCAAGTCATTTGGACATCTTGGTTTTGATATTTTCTATCAAAGAATTTTGGAGAGCTTGTGTTTGCAAGTTCGGTGTGCCCTCGGACAAAGACCCTTGGGTAGGACAGTTTTTTGGATGAAAACCAATTCAGCCTATTGGGTGGATTCATTTCAGAATTCATACTTGAGCTTATTTGATCAGTTTATGAAGGATTGGAGCTTCAAAGAATAAATTGTTGCAGGTTGACAATTTTAGGAATTTGTTAAGTCTTCATGGAAGACAAATTTCTAAATTTTTGAGAGGATTAAAGTCATGGATGCCTTGGTCTGAATTTTACATAAGCTGGACGAAGGTTTTAATGAGACATTTCCAGACATAAGGATATACTCCATAGCTGGTGTAAACCTGGACGAATTTGCAGAAGAAGTCAGACCCACTTCTGAGGGAAAATATTGCAGAATTCTAGGCAAATCTCAGAACAGTGATAGTGTAATGTCCCTTGCCAATTGAACAATAATTTTTGCGATTACCTTTGATTCGATAGACTTCATTTTATCGAATAGATGAGTTATAGTGCATGGAAGTTATGGTACTCAATAATGTGAACATATGACAATGGATAGTGCAGAGTATTTCATGGAATCTTTTTGCATTTCAATAACAACAATACACACAAACTCAATCATTATTATCCAATGTCCTCAACAGCATTAGATTGACGAACTCATCACTAAAGACTCCCATGACAATAATGGTATTACACAGTAATTATCAGAAGGCCAAAATACAGTCTGATTTGTTTTTTCTGAGCACAAATAGGACTGTAATACACTAACAGCAGTCATGAACTCATATAGACATTACATATATTTGTTGCTTAGCATTTTCAATCTTCAAATACTCAGATTATGATTGCAAATAATGCACAGCAGTACAAAATGACTGGTAAATGAAGGTACAGTAACTGAAGTGGAAGTGTAGCCTTAACAGTGACTGAAATAGTTCACCCTTCTAGACCCTAATCGAACCATACACTTCATGGTTGTTGCAATTCTTTCATAGCAACATTAGTAAGATTTTATCAGCAGATAATACACTGTTTTCTGAGTATGATTAAGGCTGATTACAATGATGGAAAGGCTCAGATTATGAGAGCAGACCCTAAACAATCCTGTAGATATATTGATGACCAAACTGTAGTACTTTAATACCAGATCCAGTTTTGCTACAGCAGCATATAGTTGCACTTTTCTATCATATTCTATGATATCAGACCAAACTGCAAACCAAATACATGAATATATTTGTGCCCAGACCTGGTTAAGTCGCAAATTGATCAGCAAATGAGCTTGTTGAGGCAGGAATACCGCCCAGCAATGCTTCTCAGTCCCACGTCCCTCAAGGAGAGAGGTCTGCAACCCCTTTTTGGGGTGATACAATTACAACCTACTGTGAAGAGTTCCAAGGCCACAGAGCCAAGCGCTTCTCCTTTTGGAAAACACGTCCTCTTTTTCTGAGTGTCTACCTCTCTTAAGCCACAAACTTGCAGAAATCTGTTACCTCGCCCTCATCTGGAACATGCAAACTGAGACACACGAAGGGAGGCTGATAATGCGATATGTCCCTTCTCCACACTGAATTGCCCCTCAGAAATAATCACTGCCCTTCAAGCTCAAGCACATCCTTCTTGCTTGCTCCAATACTCCTCAAAAACCACGTCTCTGCCCAGAATACTCAGAATGTGCAGCGCCTAGGGTTTTCTCACTGAAACACCCTTCTTGGTGATGAAATATCCACTGAACAAAGACCTTCAATGCAGAAATGAAGCTCAGAAAGGCAATTTTGCCTGAATGAAGATGTTTGCCCTAGTCCCAAATCTTTCACCCTAAGGAAATGCTGCGACGACACGTCATCATCTTGCGAAGTATTAGTTGTCTAGATGCAGAGGCAGTCAACGACTGGTTGGAGGAATTGTTGATTCGAGTTGATGAGGTGTAAACACCTAGTTAGGACGTCCTACCCCTCCAAAATAGCATTTATGACACAGGAGTTAACTTGATGCCTCTTTCCAAGTTAACTCACTATCCCACTGATTGTGCATGGCTATTTCCACTAATTATGGATGTCTATTTTGGAGGCACTTTTGTATATTGGAGTTCTCTTTAAGTTTAGAATTAGTTAACTGAAGTAGACTTTCCAGTTAACTGTTAGGTTACCTACTTTTAGACATAGGAATAAATCTTGCAAATTGGCAAAAACTAAGCATTAACTCAAGGAGATTTTAGGGTTT